>JABWIB010000494.1:80312-93540 GCA_016617825.1 Platyplectrum ornatum
TTCTGCTCTAACCCAACCTTCTGCTCTAACCCAACCTTCTGCTCTAACCCAACCTTCTGCTCTAACCCAACCTTCTGCTCTAACCCAACCTTCTGTATGCTTAGTTTTTTAGAACATGGTGATGTAGAAGGAAGTGCTTAAATATTCATATTGTCTCTCCAAGACCATAAGTTCCTATTATCAGACCGGATCCAGCGCTCCATGCGAACAGATAAAAAGTTATTTATTCCTGTGAAACAGAATGAAATATGTTTAGGCAAGGAACCAGATCCTGTGAACTATGTACTTAGTAGTGGGAGAGGGTAGTCCATTACCCTCTCCTGTCCATTTAGTAAACACACGTGTCCAGAATACTACCTTAATTGTGGATCAATTTCCTGTGGCCCAATCATGCTGATCTACATAGCTAACCCGTCTATAGTGAGATTTAACCAAGCAGATCCTGTAGTCCTGCCCGTTAAATATAAAATCAAGTGTACAGAACAAGGTTTTAAGATAATAATGTAACATCTGGCTCACGCATGCACAGATTTTAAAAGTTAGAACTCTTATGTACGCGATTTACCATTGTAAACCAGAATCCAGTCCAAAAGCTTATCCGGTTACCGTATCCACATTTTCTAAATACTGTTGGGCGTTTTGTAAGCGAGAATTAATCAATCTATGGTGACCTACCCTGATAGTCTATTATCTGATCTGTTCTGCAAAGAAATATTAAACTATTTTGAACATGCTTTCTAGATGTGTAAATCTTGTAGGGTGTTTTTCCATCCCTGAAGCAATGTTAAAAACAATCATGTTGTATACATCAAAAGAATTCCTTCAAACCATATTCTTTGTTTCCTGTCAAGGTCAGACCTCAAGTATTTGTTGTAAAATGACTTCCATAGGTGGAGCAGGGGTGTTCGAGAGCCACATGTTTAGTCCAGAGGAATAGGATCAAGCATACTTGATTTATGTTTAACAGCATGTTGGGCCATTTACGTTGTTCCTGCATAACACTGTAAACATAAAGTTAAATTAACTTCAGCTTTAGGCAGCTCAGTGAAAATCTTTGCTAACCACATATAACGTTCTTTGGTTCATTTGTGCATAAACTATAAGTTGGAAAAGTGCATTTCTATACATTTCCCGTTAAATCACTATATAAATAACTATATAAATTATATATGTTTTCTATGGGGTATATTTACTAAGCAGGGAATTTGCTGGGGAATTGAAAAGTGGGGAACCAATCAGATTCGAGCTCTCAGTTTCATTTTAC
Organism: Platyplectrum ornatum; assembly: GCA_016617825.1. Taxonomy (NCBI): domain Eukaryota; kingdom Metazoa; phylum Chordata; class Amphibia; order Anura; family Limnodynastidae; genus Platyplectrum; species Platyplectrum ornatum. The sequence continues at coordinate 81,577 of JABWIB010000494.1, forward strand.
ATACTGGAGAATGTAAGCTCGAATCTGATTGGTTGCTATGGGCAACTTCCCCACTTTTCAATTCCCCAGCAAATTCCCTGCTTAGTAAATATACCCCTATGTTGGCCAAAGTAATATGTGTTTTTAAATAACGAAATACTTTGGTAAATCAGAATACCTGAAATCTCTGATATGGTTTGTCACTGCAAATTGCAGGGAAATTACGACGACTACACGCCTGTACTGAAAGAAGCCTGACGGAGTGACGATTCCTGCTCCGCCACCAGGTGAGTTTTTTGTAACCTCAACCCTTCTCCTAATTACTAATCTAATCTTCTCATTGCATTACCCTAAGCCTCCATTTCCCACAGCCTAACCCTAACCTCCCCCCCTTGTTGTCAATCCTTACCTTTTGCAGGAGATCTTAAGGGGACCATGGAGCTGGAGAACTTCACTCTCATCAACTGTCAGCTTAATGAATGGTCATAGTATGCCTATCACATAATATTACATTAATTAAAATACTTTTCTAAAAAGACACTGTTTCTAAATAGATACAGCAGACATTTAGCTGTCACTGTATGCATTTCAAATCTATCCACATATCTAGCTATACTATTTTTTCTATACTATTTTTATTTAACCTTTCTAGATCATGCATATAACAAATGTATTGTTTTTTGTGTATATAAATGCAAACTGTGCATACTCAATACTTTTAAATATATGTGTTGTATGGCTGAGGATTTCCTGCACATATTTTCAGTACACTTTTCTGTGAAATACATCCGTAGGTGAAATCAAAATTGTGGTATAAGGGAGGGATCACAAAAGGAGAGACACCGGCAGACATGTGCTCAGCCAAGATGAAGAAAAGCTTTATTTCCAGTTTGTGACAGCGACACCTAGGTGCAGTGCCTGAGCAAGCTTCCAAACATTAATGCATTTCAAAATAACATAACATTAAATGTGTTATTACAATGAAGGCAAAATAAATCTCCAGAGGCAAATGTTTCTGTATCGCCTGCACATGCTGTCATTCTACAGCACTCTTGCAATATATTATTATATTTTTGGTGGAAACATGTCAAGAGGCTGGGACTGAAGAATAAAAAGTTTATTAGTTTAACTAGCACTTACAGAGTGCCACTGCTGAGTTATTATCAATGCCACAATAAAAGAGATCTGTTCCTTTCTATTAAATAAGTAGAAAATTCAGCTTTAACTATAGCAATTCCAACCTGTAAAATATTTTCTTTACACAGATGTAAGGAAATTGGTCATCTCACATCATCCACTTGTACAATGATGTCAAGTTAACTGGGTGAAAGTTTGATTGTCAGACAAGGAAACAAATCCTTGGTCTTTCTTATCATTTCCTTATCCGCTGAGCATATTGCAGTACTTGGAGAAAGACACTTATTACATTAACATAATACAAATAACAGGTTTATAAAATGTTTAATGTAATATATTTATATCTTATAAATTATGATCTCTAACCCATAAGTGCAATTCTCATTTACCATTGTTGTCTAGGTTTCGCAAGTATACATATGATATAAAGGTACATTGTCAAGCTACATGTTTGGTGTTGTGCTGGGTGCTAGAAGTGGTCTGGCATACACCTGTATGGAATACCAGAATATTTCCCCTGCTAAGCTCTGTCCTTTGTATAAGCCCCACCCCATCCAGACCAGTGATTTACACACACAAACACATACATACACACACACACACACTCTTTCTATAAGACACAAGTCAGACACATTCCCGGGTGTTTCAAAATTTTAAACTGCGCTGGTGTGACACCCCCACTCGGATGTTGGGAGTGCCCACACAGCACAGTGATATTTAGATGAAGTCCCAGGGACACCAATGAAGGAGGGGTTGGGTGAGAAGACCCACCCTGACAAGCAACCCACAATTTTTATTTACCTCACTGGCCCAATTAACACACAGTTTTAGAAAATCCACATTCTTTATTTCTATCAGGGTCTCCCAGAGGAAGATCCCCGGCTCTGACTCTGACCTCACCATGGGATGAAAGAGAGTATGATCTGGAGATCCTCAAACACTGGCACTGTAGGAGTGACAACCCTGGGTGATGTCTTAGCCACGGAATAGGGTATTTCGGTCATGGGTTCCCACCTGCGCGTTCTGCTCATCTTCCACCTGATAAAGTAGGCACGGGACCCAAAGATCTCCAACCGCAACGGATGCACTCTCTCAGTCCTGACACACTCTATCCCACTGGACATTGTCAGCCTTATTGTCAGTAGGCTCCCCGGACTCAGTCAACTGGACAGTTTTGGTCACATCACTCACGCACACACTGCTGGAACTTGCATGTCGTCCCAGACCTCCATTTCTGTGCTCGAAGAAAGACTCTAGTAAGGGACGGACAGACGGGCTTCCACCCACTTGGCTGCCCCGGACTCATCCCAGGGATCTTCCTCCCAGTCCGCACCACAACTGGTCTCCATGGGATGAACACCATCCTCCTCACAGCTTTTGGTCTCCTCCAACCTTACGCCAACTTTTGGAGCCACTTCTCCTGGTGTCTGGCCGTACAGCCTCTCCCCATCTTATGATGGATTCGATCCCTAGGTGGCTTTATGTATGCAGTCCCAGGCCACTCCACCACCTTCACCGGTTCCCCTGTCCACTCTCCGGGAGGTGACTTGTACCAGATGCACTGCCCACCTTGTTCGTGTGTCCAAAACCTCCTCAAACATGGGTCTCAATACTGCCTATGAGGTAGTCTCAAACGGGGTCCCTTCCAGCTCTTCCTCTGTCTCCATACTGCCATCTTCCAGATCTGCCTCCGTCAGGTTCATCACCGTGTCCCAGATGAAGTCAATCATGTACACACTCAGTCCAGATCTTAGTGTTCTCGTCGTGATGTGATTTCCCACTCATTTAAGCTTTTATACCTCTCACGGCAGTCATCACGAGCCAATCAGAAGTCACTAGGCCTATGGTGCAAGCGCTAGTCACGGGCGCCAAGACACCTGGTCAAGTACTTTTCCATGCCTCAGCCAATCACCTTCCTAATGATCATGTAACATTCCCTTCACCCCTGCAACAAGTTAATGAAGTCAGAGCCCAAACAATCACCTCCAGCCTAAATTATCCAATACATTAACCCTTGTGATCCTGGGGTATTACATTGGCACATATATTAGAGAAAGGTTTATAAAAAGCAAGTTCTAATGTTCAAGTTCTAGTGTGGAGAGGCAACAGGTGTTGTTTAGTGCTTTATTAACTGATACTGGAAGGATAAAAAGCATTTATATGAAATGCTCAGGATGTTTCACCAATCCTATTTCTACAAGGTTTACAAATTCCCGCCATTTAGTTATAAGGGCTGACAATCGACCTTGGGGGAGAGTGATGCACAAGCAAATACAGGTAAAAAGGATAGATCATTTTCCTGTGTTTGCAGTGCTTACCCTTATATGGGATACATGAATAGGAGGCATTGGGCCCGAGTTATGAAAAAACATGTGCCTTAAACTAGAAATAATAAAGAAGATTTTGTTTCAGACAATTGAACAAAGGACTAAAGTTTAGCACTATGAATAATGTGTCTCATAGTCATCACATAATATTGCTTTCACATCCCAGCACCTTCCATTCCACACAGCTCCACCAATGCAGTATTTCTCCAACGGGTATGCTGAAATACACCCTCTCCTACTTTAGAAGCCAAGAAACCCATATTATCTTGACCTGTCCAATTATGGTAAGAGTGAGACCTCTTGATAAGTCCCCATATATAAGTCTCAATAAATCACCCTGCAATGGAGTATTCTTTCTTCTTGTTGCTTTACCAATGACCAGTGCAGATATCTGTGCTGGGGGTCCACCCTATAGTATAATTGCATATACTGAAATTGTCACAGTTAACAATTATAGGAGACTTTTGCGCACACTATTCCTAGTGCGCACACATTGAAAAGCTGACTGATTCCCTTTGGTTAGCCTTTATTCACTGCACAACTTGCTACACACTACACTGCACAACTTACTACTGCGCATACCCAGTACCCAGTACAAGGATTTTAACATTGGAAAGCAGACTGATTACCTTAGGTTAGCAATTTATTCACTGCACAACTTACTACAACAAAAGCTTTCACATGGGATTATTCCAGCATTCCCACATTAGGAATCTTAGTTGTGCTCAACTCTTGAATATTGCTTGTGGTCAAGCATTTCTGTATAATTTGTGCTGCAGCATTCTGGTATGATGCAGTACTCCAGCAATCTAGTATCATCTTTGGTACTCAGCATTCCGATACCATTTGTGGTACCATTCCAGTATCTTCTGTGGTATCTCCTTGTATTCACTGGTACTTCATACACCTCACTAATGTTTATCCAATTCCATTCTGCTACCTTAGCGGTGGCCACCTTCAATTGTGACCTTCTGTGGGCCTCACCACAGTGTGACCCTGCCAATAGAAACTATGATGAACACAAATCCTGACTCTTTGTCTCCAGAAATCCAAAATCAAGATAGTTTGTGTAGGGTAATGTACAATGTATCTGTATATATATTTTCCCTTAAAAAGTATTATGGTAATTGTTGCATCTAGGTAATGGTACAGAAAAATATCTGCTGCTTTGAAAGCCCCAATGAGCACAGTGGCCACCATCATCCGTAAATCGAAGAAGTTCAGAACCACCAGGACTCTTCCTAGAGCTGGTCAGCCGTCTAAACAGAGCAATTGGGGGTGGGGGGCCCTAGTCAGAGAGGTGATCAAGAACCCGATGGTCAGTCTGTCAGAGTTACAGCATTCCAGAACCTGTCAGACAGACAACCATCTCTGTAGCAATCTACCATTTAGGCCTGTATGGTAGAGTGACAGCAGCAGGAACTGGGAGACTAGTCAGGTTAGAGGGAAAAATGAATGTAGCAATGTATAGAGACATCTTGGATGAAAACCTGCTTCAGAGTGCTCTTCACTACAGACTGGCATGAAAGTTCATATTTCGGCAGGAAAACAACCCTAAGCACACAGCCAAGATATCAGAGGAGTGACCTCAAGACAACTGTGAACATCCTTGAGTCCAGACTTGATATCCGAATAATGGATCTTGAGAGGTGCTGCAAACAGGAAGGGGCGTAACTGCCCAAAGATTAGTGTGCCAAGATTGTGGCACCATATTTGAAAAGTTTGAGGCTGTAATAGCTGCCAAAAGTGCATTAACAAAGTATTAAACAAAGGCTGTGAATAATTATATACATGTGATTTCTTGGGCTTTTTACGTTAAATAAATTAGCAAAAATCTCAAAAAAACCCTTTCACATGTTGTTATGGGGTATTTGGGGAGGAAAAAACTAATTTATTCAATTTTGAAATAAGTCTCTAAAATAACAAAATGTTAAAAAACCAAGCGCTGTGTATACTGCCAGAGCTACAGATTTCTGTCCAAAATTACAACCACCACAAAAAGTATAGTTGGAGGTACTATGTAATCTCACAAATACCGTTTGTGCCAATGGCTATATAAAGTATATCCATTAATATGAAGAGAAACATAATTTGTCATAAATTCATGGCATGGCATTTACCTCGTTTTTGTCATTTTCAACACAAGCCTTTCATATATATGAATTTTTTTGTTTTTAATTTTGCTCTCTTCCTTCAGACTAGATTGTGTATTCTACAGATAACATTCTAGTTTCTATAGATTTACTAGTTATATCCTGCCAGACATATGTTGTCTTCTATATTATACATTATTCATCCATATATTATTCTATATATTATTTATATCATAGATAATAAATATATATAAATATATATAAATATTATTATAAAAATATTTTTATTTAAACATATGCAGCATACTGTATGGACAGTTCATTTGCTTATTGGTTGATACTTCTATTGATGATTAAATATTAGCATTTTTGTTCAATGTTTTCATGAATTTTATGACCGGTTGAAAACAGCTTAATCTAAATATAATAAAAAATATATAAACAGCACTGCATATGAAGCAATCTCTCCTGTATGTTTATAGATACATACATACATTCTTTGTATATTTTAGCTATTAGGAAAATTCCTATATTTTATTTATTTGCTAAGAAAGTAACCGATTAATCTATAGAACAGCAGCTTGTTTTTTTCCAGGAATGGGAATGACTGGATGAGCTGTGCCATTCTAACTTTAATAAAAGAACTACAACTTAAACCCAGTCACATTTCCAGGAAGGACCATGGTCTCAAAATTTACTTTCTATGACTTGTAAAAGAGTTAATCTACCAATGTTCAGGTATTAAGAGAACTTATTAATTGCACATTAAAATATGAAATTGTAACATGTAACAAAAAGCTGAAATGACACTTAGCATAAAAAGGTAAATATTCTAATGAAATATATTTTGTAAATCCCACATACTGCTATAAATGACTACTTTTAATTACTGGATTTAACTTAGTAAATATGGGCATTTATTATTCTATCTGCAATTCATGTGCGCTGGATATTCAGAGAATTTCAATTATATCAGTAGGTGAAGTGATCGTATATCATACCCCCATATACATTGTGCAGTAAAAAAACATTATTGTAAGGTATTGATAAATCTTGAAACATTTGCTGAATCATTCAAACAATGTTTTAATCTTCCTCAGTCAGTAAAACTGTTTTAGTTTCTTCTGAAAATTCAACATTTAATTATTTTTATAGTTTTATATACAGGTATATTGTGTTTACCTATATGAAAGCATGGCAAGAACTTCATAACAGGCCAGATTTAGACCATGGAACACACAATTTTCAGCAACCTGGATTCAGAAACTGGTCGCAGAATAGGACTACGTACACTAATTGTGTACCCTACGTAGCTGTCACAGGGGTGTGTGCATATGCGACATACGCACAGGGGACGGGACGAGGAATGTAAATTGTACAGTCAGGTCTGTCCCTGCTGCATATATTACTGGCATCACATAAGCACATTAGTTGACTAGGTTAAGCTTTCAGGAATATCTGCCTATGTGCTCAAATATTCTGTAGCCAGTCATTTATGCTATACTTGAACACTAAACATTTATGCTACACATGAAAACTAAAAATTTTAGATATGCAGGGATGGAACGTGAAAGGTTTAAAGAATGGCTGAAATCAAACACCTGGGCCTAAATTCACTAAGCGGAGAGTTTGCTGGTGAATTTGAAAGGTGGTGAAGTTGCCCACAGCAACCAATCAGATTCAAGCTCTCAGTTTCATTTTGCATACTGGAGAATGTGAGCTCGAATCTGATTGGTTGCTATGGGCAACTTCACCACCTTTCAAATTCTCCAGCAAACTCTCCGCTTAGTGAATTCCCCCCCTAGTGTAATTGGGTGGGGGGGGAGATCTGGTCCATGGAACATCTGGTACACACATGGGGGTATGTGCGAAAATTGACTATCATGTGTAATTCAGGATCCAGTCCAATTACCTTAGAGAGGCAAATTAATTATGAATCATTTGTTCTTATTGTTTATTTATAGTTGTTTTATAGCATTGGTACTTCATAGCACAGAAACGCGAATGAGTTATGCTTTAACAAGGCGTTTCGTAGGAGCATTTCTTGCATCCACTTGAAAATGTACTGAGTGCGACATCTAGTGACAGCATTTTGATTTGCAACAGCAAATGGCAATTAGCAAGTTAGTGAAAACAGATACCAATTCTGTATCTGTAATTACTAAAATATTAATGATACAGTAAAAGAATTTCAGTTTTCCCTAGAAATGTTTAACCATCTCCAGTTCTTATATATATGTAACCCCTTTGACAACTTCATAGATGGTTATACATTCTGTCACTGCCATTTGCCATCCTAAAGAGACAATATTGTGATTTATGACCTGTTTTTAGAGCATTTAGAAAGGCTTGCTTGAGGCAAAAACTACATCGCTGTAATAGGCCTTTCTTGTAGATTGTTTCACACTCACTTGTACACATGTGTACTATTCTCTCTAATCTATAAAGACTTGATACGTTTAGTATAAATCAGGGCATGTCCACTTCCATATGAGGTACTACAATATCAGCATGGACAAAAGGTTATCACCTTAAACTCCTCTCTCTCTCTCTCTCTCTCTCTCTATTCTTTTTAGAATTAGCCAAATGGAAGTCTTTGTCTGCCATCAGTTCATCCACTGATCCATATTCATCCATATTAGTTTTGTATTTTGTTGGGTTACCCTCAGATCTACTGGTGACATTGCCCTTCCTTATATTTTGACATATGTTTTTGTCTAGTTCCTATTCTCCAGGATGTTTCTGCTCATAAACTGCTCATAGTTTTGCTCATAGCTATGTAACTTCCAAGGATGCTTTTTGGCTATCTAAGAGGGACTTAACATTGACATCAAGGTTTTGCTTCTCATGCCTCTCAGATCAGTGGCGTAACTACAAAAGGCTGGGCCCCATAGCAAACGTTCCAATGGGGCCCCCCTTCCCTTTTTTATATATATAAATGGGGTTAAATACATAAAAAAACAATAAGAAACAGTAAATCTGGTGGTTCCATTTAAGGGATCCCGATCCTAGAAGCTCCGGACCTCTTACCCAGACGGGCCCTCTAGAGCTGCGGGCCCCATAGCTGCCGCTATGGCTGCTATGGTGGTAGTTACGCCCATGTCTCAGATAGTTCAAGTTGGAGACCATTGTATTCTTGTTGTTAAATTGGACTATTAAATTGATATTGGAGTGGATTGTCCTTGTCTGAAGCCTCTATATTTCTTCTGAAGCTCACAGTTTTCTGCCTTGAATGGTCTTCTCTTCTCTAATACTTCCCTCCCCTCTGGTGTTAACATTATTATTTGGTTTATGTAATATGGGTTTTTGTCCAAATTACATAAGCTGGGTACACATCAGAACAATAATTGTGTATATGGCACGGTTAACGACAGTCAGGCTAGATCGGTTCAATACTCCAGAATCATATGAAACATCTGTGGTCGTTTAATTTGACTTTTAGGAGCTTCTAATGTTTATAAACAACGATGTCCTGGTGTCTACAGAAACAAACGCTCAACAGAGCAACCCTTCCCATTCATAATTCTGTACAGAGCCACCTTGTGGACTTGCAGCATATTATTACAGCAAATGTTTCTGGGATAGCTTGTATAAGATGAACAAGAAACTAAAAGACGTTGTGTACAGGGACGTTGTGTAGCGGAATATTGTTAATAAAATCTTTCAAACTCAAGTGTAGTCTGGCCCAAAATATTACTTCTACTGCACACACATAATGACTTCATGAAATCCCCTGATGAGACCCAGGGCTGCATTACATGTCTTCATAATCTCTCTCTTTTCTGGGAGAGAATTTTTTCTTCTAGTTTGGAATAATCATTCCTATATATCTTTAACGCTCTCTGAACGTGTTCATCTGATTTTTCATTTAATGTGCCTCTATTAAGATATAGGCTAAATAAGAGCATAAACGTATCCCTTCTTGATTTCAATTTGCAAAGAGTAGTGCCATAAACTGGAAATATTCTCTGAACACCATACCGTGTTTCCCCGATAATAAGACCTACCCTGAAAATAAGCCCTACCCTAATTTTTGCAAAACAGTCCAAAATAAGCCCTGCCCCGAAAATAAACCCTGCCCCGAAAATAAGCCCTAATTAATTCCCCAGGACTTGTGGGCATGATGGGTATAAAAGCAGGACTGGGGGCTTGATGGGAATAAAAAAGGACTGTTTATATAAATATCTGTCAATGTTAATTAAAATAAGACTTATTCCGAAAATAAGCCCTATGGTGTTTTTTGGACCAAAAGGTGCTTTAGAAAAATGTGTATGTCAGTATACACATTCTTAAGATCAGCAGATGTACTACTGTTGTACCTATCGTTGCATGGGTTTGATTTGAAAATAATGGGCACTTCCTTCTTGGCCAAACTCTACCTAAAATGAATCTTATATATTCAAACCACACAATCTTTCCTCTAAGTCCTACCCTTTTAAGGGCCGCAAATCGGAACTTTCCCATCTAAATTGGGATGTGATGTCATCTAAATCAGTCCACATTCCATGGCCTAAATTTACTATGTGAGATTGCTGTGAGATTGAAAGATGGGGATGTTGCCCATAGCAACCAATCAGATTCAATTTTACACACTGGAGAGTGTGTTTATTTTACACACTGGAGAATGTGAGCTCGAATCTGATTGGTTGCTATGGGCAACATCCCCACTTTTCAATCTGACAGCAATCTCACAGCTTAGTAAATTTGGGCCCATGTCTCAAAGTCCTGACGTCAACCCCTAAAACAATGGATTCAACACTAATATTGGTCGTTTATACAGCAAGTCACACCCTTCCCAACCTCACCCCTAGGGATGTTAGGGGTGTCTTAACCACACAGTAGTCTTGCTTTTTGCCCATGGCTTTACCCACAACTAACCTTGGGTTTAAATGCGATCAGGATTATCACCAATCAGCTTAGTGACCTTGAAAACTATGGATTTTACACTAATGTCTATCATTTTAGACATTTTATTTTTCACCCCCTATCTCCTGAACTAGGACTTAAATAGCATTGTGAGTCTCACTATTCATCTCAGCAACCCCAAAAATATTGTATGAAACACTAATATTGGTCATTTTTACAAGTCGCCCCCTTCCCAACCTCACCCATAGGCATGTTAGGGGTGTGTTACCACCACAATATTTTTGCTTTTTGCTCTTGGGTTTGCGACTATTCTTGGGCTTAAATGTCATCAGGACTATCACAACTGCTCCCCCTGTAGTATAATAATGTGATACCACAGTCTGCTCCCTATGTATTGGGAGTGTCACTATTCATCAAAAACTATGGACTTGACTCAAATATTGGTCTTTTCGATTATTTTTATATATCAACCCTTCGCACCCCTACCTCCACCCCTACCTTATTCTGTCTATTCAGCAGTACTCATTAAGGTGAGATGTGCTGCAGGTTACTCTCCTGTAATATCTGACCACAGGTAAGTATCTAAGTCCTACTGTGGATCCACTCTGACCCACAAGCCATGGGTCAGAGAATCCATATTATTATGGATTATTTAATCCAGAATAATAAGCAAAGGCTTTGTAAAGTTGTGTAATAGAGCACAAACAGCAGTAAAAACTTTAAAATCAGTATATTTCTTTCCTCGAAACACATATAGGTATTGGAAATAAATAGTTACAGTAATGCTGAGACTCGAACAACTGCCTAAGAAGGCAAGCAGCAACGCACTTTAAAGAATGTCCATAAATCTCAGGTTGTTTCTAATAGCTGAGTCACTAGTCTAGAGCCACAGTCTACATGTGAAACAATACAAATTACGAGGTTTAATTCTCGCTAAGCTGGCCAGGGGGCATCCTATTTAACAATATCAGGCAGACTACTGGCTTCTGTTTTGGAAAGAGAAGACAGTTGCATATATTTTAAAATATTCTAGATTTGTGGTTGGTGTTAGATGTTTTACATCATAGGACATGCACTGTAAATGAATGACATTATCCAGATGAACATTTCTCAGATGCTTAGAACTACTCTGCCTTGTTGATCCTCTTGGCAAATAATTATAAACATACAACGTTTTAGCTCATGGTTTTCCGTGTCAGTATTTTTTCTTCCATAATATATTCTCAAGTGAACCACTCCACCTGCAAAATGATATCTAAAATGGGATTACAAAATGAAAACATAATATAATAACCACAGGCACAACATGTAGACTAAAGGAGAGAAAGAGTTATGTAATATATATTTTTTTAACTTTTATCAGATTTCTCTTCAGCTAATACTACTACTTACTAGTGTGTAAGTATATTACTAATTCAGTGATTCAATGTAATAAATACTAAAATACACTAAAATGAATGTTAGTGTTTGCATGCAGGGAGAATACTTTATTGTTGCATGTTGCACACAGATACTGACCAGCGTTACTGTTACACTGTTATTACACTTGGGCTGGAAACATC
>JABWIB010000494.1:109289-119579 GCA_016617825.1 Platyplectrum ornatum
TCCCCTGCAATTCAACATGGTTTTGACCACTCTTCAGTAAGTTGTGAGTAAGTCAATAGTGTCTAAAGTCTGAATCTGGTCCATTGTGCAGGACCTTCCTGATTAATGTGATTGGAAAGAATCCAGTCTTGGGCCTAAATTCACTAAGCGGAGAGTTTGCTGGTGAATTTGAAAGGTGGTGAAGTTGCCCATAGCAACCAATCAGATACAAGCTCTCAGTTTCATTTTGCATACTGGAGAATGTGAGCTCAAATCTGATTGGTTGCTATGGGCAACTTCACCACCTTTAAAATTCACCAGCAAACTCTCCGCTTAGTGAATTTAGGCCCTATTGTTCCTTTGTTTAGAGCTCCAATGGCAGATTCCCACTGTATCCAGGGACATTTTCTAAGCAGTGATTTTACCTTGGATTTGACATCAGCACTACTCTATTGTTCACTGATTTTAGGCATTAATTTTGAGAATTTACTATGGGTCAACGTAAAATGGAAATCTCAAGTCAATCCATGTTCATTCTGAATGGCCATCTCACTATGATTTTGTTCCAGCCCTAGTGGCGACTTTCCAAAACGGCCATATCAACGGCCAAATCAATGCCAATGGCGAGTCAGTCTAAGTACTGCTTAATAAATCCGCCCCCCCAGACATTCTTGAGGACAAGAGGAGACAACTCTCATTGCCAGCAAGGAAATGCCGACAGCAGATAATAGGGAGCTTGATCCAGACTTGGGTACAATAATGGACTTGTGAATGTCATATAACTAACTCCCCTATTCTGCTTGTACTGCACAAGATACACATAGTGGGTGGACATTAATATTGAAGTCGTACAGAAAGTGATCGGCCTAACATAAGTATTCTACACCAAACAAAGTTGCAAGCGATGTTACGTTCAGCACTCTTCACATCTGTACACAAGATAGCGGGGGGAGTGCACTGCTCTTCAATGTGTGCTACTTAGGATGCCACATTCCATACATTAGAATCTATTGCAAAGATTGATGGACAGAATCTAATCCAGTTCAGGGTTCTTATTTCCATATGAGCTGTTTTACAGAAATATCTGGTGTTATATATGCAATAAATTATGTGCTCCTAGATATTACTTTGAGTTCAGGTCCCATTTGTTATAATATATGACGGTGTTACCATTTCCCTAATAATGTTAAATGATTACATATTATAGTTCATGTATCTTTGCAGATTGTTATATTTGTCAACACACATGTAACTGGACTAAGTGTTCATATGGGACTAATGCATTGCACATGCAGTTTGGGAATGTTGTGTACTGAGACTGCTACTTAGATACATCAAATAAATCTGGAAGTTCCAGGTGGGGAAAATTCTTTTGGAAGTTGACAAAATATACTTATATGAAAACTTCAAAGTAGGGGCCAACAGGGCTCGTGAATCAGTCCCAGATTACTGAAGTGACATTACTTTCCTTGGGAGCAGCTAGGTTTCATGCAGTAGCCTTCATTGTGATTCCTGATAATAAACGTCTTTCTTTTTGGGGTTTTATTGGCATAGCGCTGCCAGATGTAACTTTTTCAGTATTACTTGACAGCCTTTGGTTTACAACATATGTATCAGTTTATATAGTGCAACCTGATATTCAAGTTAACCTTCACCTTAACCCAGTGGTTTGCAATCTTCCAGATACCTATTTGCCAACATAATGACTGAACTGCCTTGTGTTTTTATGTAGTAGCCATTCTATCTCCCTGCTACTCCTCTGTGCTTCCAGTGCAGTCAGTGCGCAGGACAACATAGCACAGCCTCTCTCTTCTAGTGTGTGCTAATTAGTGATGAGCGGGTTTGGTTTCTTGGAAACTGAACCCACCCGAATGTGGGGTATCCGAGTACCGAGCAGAGTGACTCCGGTACTCCCCTGCCCATTCGCGAGCGTCGCTGATGCCGAACGCCAGTGTCAACGCGCCGCATTTGGGTTGTGAGAGATCTGGGGCCATTATTCTTTCTACAAATAGCTAAAACGTAATATTACTTAATATTACTTAATGCCATTGGTAGCACATCTGCTTTAGCTGCTCTCCGGCACTTATGTGGGTATTGCATAGTGTCTGACATGTGGTGATGTTGCCAAGAGACTTGTTAGACTGGATCATACGAGACACCAGCTTTTAGCTACACCCAGATAGCAATCAAAGAGTTTAACTGGTCAAATATCCTGTAGCGATATAACATGTAAACTAACCATCCCCAATAGATATTATACATTTTTTTTTGGTCCAGTCTGCAGACCGGCATTCATCACATGCTGGGCAAGAGAGGCATAAAGTCTCCACTGAGTGACACTGGATATGTGGTATGTGGCGACCTTGTTATGTTGTGCTGTGTGTGTGTGTGTGTGTGTGTATATATATATATATATATATATATATATATATATATATATATATATATATACACACACACACACACAGGATATTATACTGTTGTATATTAGATTGGGAAGTGATCACAATTGACTAGAAATGAGTGGTAACTAATGTTATTGAGGTTTACAATACTTTAGGAACAAAAAAAGGCCAAAATTCTGCAGTTTTAGCCATTTGTAGCGTGTTTAAAAAAAACATCCAGATCCAAAACCAAAACCAATAATAGTCTGATATAAGGAGGGATGGCACTCTCTTAGTCTCTTAATTCACTTCTGACTCTGGAAATAATGCTTCTGTGTTCTTTTTTTACACTTTTGCCTTTACTTTCCAATATGACCCTCTTTCGCTCCAAGTGTTGATCCAAACATAAACATAGAAAATCTCCCTTGTTAAGTGTGTTTCAAAAAGGGGTGAAATTTGTGTCACGAGGGAGATTTTCTATGTTTAATTTTCTACATGTTTGGATCAACACTTGGAGCGAAAGAGGGTCATATTGGAAGATAATCGGAAAAGTGTAAATTAAGAAGTTAATTAAGAGACTAAGAGAGCACCATCCCTCCTTATATCAGACTATTATTATCTGTATGGACTGTGACAATATACCACAATCTATATTTTTGGGGTAGTAGGTGACCTACCTAATAAGTGTAGGGGGGGTGTACTCTTGGAAGCGCAAAATAGTGGAAAATATATATATTTTTGCCAAAACCAACAAGGGCGGTTTTGGCAAAACAAATCCAGATCCAAAACACAAAGGGAGATCCAGATCCAAAACCAAAACCCCAAAAGATTACCAGGCGCACATAACTAGTGCTAATACTATGTACAACAGGTCAGTGCATGAAGTGAGCCGGTATAAAGTGGTAGGGTATATCGCCACTTTTACAGCAGCCAAGCCACACACCTTGTATAAGCCCCACCCCATAGCTGAAGTTTTAAGTGAAGATCCCTGCTCCCTCTATGTGAGCTACTGGGGGTCACTCTGCCACCAATTTAAACCTTTGTGTATGTGTAAGTGCAATGTGAGGGGTGAATATGAATTGTAATTATTTGCAAGCAGGGGAAATCCTTTGCTTTTGCTCATAGAACTCCCATACTCCATAACTATGCTTCATTTGGCAATTAGAGTTGAGCTTGGAAACTTTACATTTTAGATCTAATTCTGTTTTCATTGTTTATACTTGCCTCCTCTGCAGGTCAATGTTTGGTTTTGCCCAGTTCTGCACTCGCACCTGTTCTGCCCTTACTCCTAAACTCTTGATCAGCCTCTTAAGCTGGTTTGCTGACTCTCCTGGACTCTCCGAAAGACCCGGCAATCCTCCCAGTAATGTAGAAACTAGTCGTGCTTTCATTATAGCAAAATCCGTCCCGAGTGATCAGATGATGTGATGATGTTTTAACATCATATCCAACCCCTAATCAAATTGAACTTTCTCCCTCCTGGAAGGCAACCCTATAGTTACATCAGAGTTACACCAGAGTTACATAATAGCCATAGCAGTATCATCATTAAATATCTGAACAAATGTTTTACCTGTCTTTTTCATATACAGGTAAATACATCTATCCACTACCTACTGTGTAGCCAGGGCCTGCGCTACCATAAGACAATGTCCTATCCGGCTGCAATGGAGGTGCCGGAGCATTTGAAGAAGCAGCTGAGCACCGCTCCAGTGCCCTGCGAAGACACCTGAAATGTAAGTATATTTTTATTTAATTTATATCTATTTTTTACAGGTTTTTTGGGGGGTTTTTTTGTAACAAAAAATTATTGTTGAGAACAATATTCAGATTGATCAACGATATCTTTCATTAACATTTTATGGGTTTTTTTATGTGGCCAAACACGGCAGGATTTTTTCCCCAAAAATTGGGTTTTGGGTAAAAATTGGCCCCCTTAAGGATGGCCACCTTAAGGGTTTAGATTCTAAGACTTAAATATACTAAGAAGGGAGATTGCAGGGAGATTGAAAGGTGGGGATGTTACCCATAGCAACCAATCAGATTCAAGCTCACATTCTCCAGTATGTAAAATGAAATCAAGAGCTTGAATCTGATTGGTTGCTATGGGCCACATTCTCACTTATCAGTCTTCCCAATCTCCCTGCTTAGGCCTAAATGTATAGTTTAAAGGGCTTTAAGAGTAGAATTACATGGTTAAACAGGAGGAAAACAGAGGCTAATAAGTTACCATACAACTGTGATGGACCGCTTTAAAATCTATGCACCATGAATTAAGGGACCTCATCACCGCAAACTTCTGCTACCTTTACCTGGACACTACCTCTGGATCTTCTGCCTGCACATTTCTATATGTTGCCCCTAACCTTGTATTTTTCTGTGACCGACAAAATCCATAACTTATCTGTATTTAACTTTTTTTTACTATGCGACTACAGCCCTATGATTCATTTGATTTAATTCAATTTTAATTTAAAATTTTTTTCCACATAATACATCCTTTACTCTTCCTCATACACAACACTATATTGGCCCTTCTCTTCTTCATATGTCTATGATTAACACACATAAACTATTCTCCCATTTTTAATATGTATCTATATAATTCTCAAGTGGCTGCCATAATCTAACGAATCTGACTTCACATACTACATTACCCATACCCCACTGTCTGGAGACTGGGAGGTGAGGTTTAACGCCACCTTTCCTCTAATTGCACTTTCACACTTCTATCTAATGTACTTTCACTCACTTTCACATTTTTTGAAGTACACACTGTTCACATTTTCAACTTCTTCTCTTCGCGTGTGACTGTGATCTATTGACCCAATACATGTTACCATCAATTCCATCAACATTTTTCTGCATGGTTGCCTCATTTCTTAGTCTCTGACATCCCAGCCATTATCTAAAGACAGTTTCATTATCTCTATTAACAATCCCTCAAGACCTAATATCTAGGCTTCTCCTAATGGAATAAGTCATCTACTGATAAGAATAGTTATTGCATTGGTATTGTATTCCTTTAACTATGCTCAAGAAAGATATTGTTCTAGTAGAAATCGGTGCTGATAAACAGTGTTTATTTTCCTGATCAACTTTCTCAATCTGTTTCTCAATATTGAAAACTTGGCCAGTAGTTTGACATGGCTTCTCTAGTTGTATACCAACGGTGGGTCTGTGTATGAAGTGTTATGATAGTCTATCCAGCAGATGCAGCAGATGATGGTCTTCAGGCGTACAGTACTAAGATCTGAAGAAATAAAGATTTGCTTGACGCATCGGTAAGCTGTTACACACAGTTCTGCTATCATACAAAAGGAATTTAAGGTAGGGTCATAGACATGTAAGTGTCCAGAACATGGCACAGAAGACGCATGTGACAGTGAAGTTAACTTCTCTCTTCCATATGGAATTCCAGACCTCTGTGTGTATGGACTTCTAAATTCTGTCCTATATGTCCATTATAGAGCTTTGATATAAAGCTCTATAATCCTTTCATGACTTTTTCTCATATTAAACCACCACCCACCCAAGATATGGATTGTTACTTGAAATACAGGACCTTATGGGCCAGGTATAAATGTGCATGCTTCTATTGTGCAGTGATGGCTGATGACATGACACATCCCACACATAATCTGAAGACAAGACATTCAGCGCTCCTGGCTTTCAGATACTTGAGACCAGTGTTATAATGTTCCAGAGCTGTAAAACAGCTGGACCCTATTGAGATGATGATTTTACCTGCTATGAAGAAGCTTTGTCTATTATGTACTGGAGAAGACACATTTTACAAATGATTTCCAGACAGAAGACTCACAATGTTTATAAAGTTACTTGTTTGAAAATCTTGTGGTATAATGTTCAGCATGTTTGTCTTAAAATGCTACCAGTGACGTCTGTATATAAAAATACAATGGTATTTGCTGAATTATTTCACTATTGAATAACCGTACTGCAGATTACATTAGTGGGAAGTGAAACCTGAATATCAGAATGGTTTGGCATTGTGTAAGAAACCATTGCTGAGATGTTTATCTAAAACAACAGAACACCCACTAACCCTTTTATGTTACCCGGTAAGTAAGTCTTTATGTATAAGTAAGTCTTTATAAATAAATCACATTCTTATAATGTACATTTTCTACTTTCATTAAAAAAAATGTATACAATGTTTTTAGGAATTCAAATGTAGCTTTAATTATATGACACAAGTGGAATAATTCAGAGATAGGAGTACCAGCAAAAAGCATCTGCGCCTATGCAAAACCATTTTGATCTGCAGAGTAAGCCATATTTGAATGTGCAATCAGAAGACTTGAAAAGTGATGTTTTATTGTTTAAATCTAAATTAGAGCTTAAAAGTAAAGATATTTAGATTTGTTTACAATAAGCTGAATCAGTCAGTATTTTTTCCACAAGCATTTAAATAAAATTACTTTGCACCCTTCACAATTTCCCATGTTTTGTCCAGGGTTGCCGACTCTCCCGGAATTTCTAGACGACACACGTTTTTTTTGGAATAAGCAAACTTTGCGGGATCCAGGCTAGTGATTTAATGTAAATCACTGCCTCAGCCCTGATTGGCACAGGCAGGCAGGGCTTGATGATGTCTCATCCATCCAATCATAGCAAATGTATGGGGATTGCCTCCAGGTGGCAGGGTTTTGGACATGGTTTGCATAAATCACACACCTTGCCCCACCCCCATACTGCTGACTCTTGGTTTATCCTGGAAGGGAACCCTTGGCAAGTCACAAGCCTTATAGATATGCAGGAGAGCCATATATTTGAGAAATTCGGGTTTTCTAGTTATGACATAAATGCTGTCATAACTGCATATGGTCACATGATCTCTTGTTTGCTATTGTATAAAATAGTATGTCTGGAGGTTGAAGCCAAGTACAGTCTGAACAGGCTCTGTTGCTAATCTTTTGATCTTTTGCTGCAGCCAGTATCGCTTTATTGCAAGTTGAGTAATATTCACTTCTGCAATCTGTGGGCGCACTTAGGTAGCTGTAAGTTAGTGATCAAAATTGGTGATCAAAGTCTCTTCTTTGTTTTATGCCCCCCAAAAATCCTGTGACTATGGTTCCTGCACAAAAAGGACTAATTAAGACTTGATTACGAAGCTTACAGCTAGAGGTGGAGGTAGGCCCAGGTGCAAAAATATTCTTTGTGCCCCCTTCCCTTCAAAGGGCTGGATCCAGCCTGTGGAAAATGTGCCATTTTCCAAAGTCTGGGTTCTTATATTGGTAGGTGCCCCGAATTTACAGCCAGTACCACTTGACTCTCACTGGCAAAGCCGATATTCTTAGCCGATCAGCTGTCAGGGACATGACAGCCGAACATCTGAGCTGAGAGTTTCAGGTGCACTGTCCCTGCACTCCTGGGGAACAACTGCAGCACTTGCAGGCACCTGGGAGCCACATGAGTCCTGAGAACCCCATGCGCCCCTGGATCCTCCTGGGCCCCAGTGCCTTGCACCTGCTGCACCAATGGTAGTTCCGCCTCTGCTTACAGCATATGCCTATTAGAGTTTTCATATAATATTTAAGTCTATAAGGGTTGGGGTTAGGCTGTGGGGAATAGAGTTTAAGGTAGTGAAAGGGGAGGGTTCAATGAAGAATGAAAAAACAAATGTTTAAAAAAAACTTACCTGCTTCCTTGTGGTGGTTCTGTTGTGTGCAAAAGACCTGTCAATAAAAGGGCTGTCACAGCAGCAAACCACATCGATCATGAATATACTACAATTGCTCTACAATTTCACTTCAGTTCAAGCACATGGGAACATCTGCTAGAAGATATTTATGACCGTGGAGATTTCCTAGAGCCAAGTTCTGTAGACTAATAGTATTTTTTCTCTCATTAATTAAATATAGGCTGCTGGGTGTTCATCTGGGGTAGCGCAGTGCCTCACTGCGCTAAGGTTTTAAGTTCACTTCCCGGACCAGACCTTATCTGTGCGGAGTTTGTATGTTCTTCCTATGTCTACATGGGTTTCCTCCAGGTATTCCGGTTTCCTCCCACAACCCCAAAAACATATTGGTAGGTTAAATAAATAAATAATCTGACTATATGGCAAGTCTGTAGGCACTTGTTTTGGCACAGACCCTACATAATGCTAGATGATACAGCTAGCGTTTGTAGACACAAACATTGGCATTATTACATTTTACCTATGTACCTTTAAAGCATTTTATTAAGCAATGCCTGATGTCCATTGGTCAGTGCTAGGCTAGGCAGACTCCAGGGTTAAATTCTTTTTTTCAGTTCTACATGTGATTTAATTCCAATGAAGTCAGGATTACACGCAATAGTGGAACTAGAAAGATTGATTTTTCCATGCTTTAGGAGAACGTTTATAAGATTGCTTAAAGATTTTATGGGTAATTTTACCACTGAGGAAACTGTACATTAGATGCAGATAGGAACATAATATGGACGCCAGAGAAATGATTACATACACACATATTTGGAGTTTTAGGTGAATTCAACCTTGTTACAATCATCAAATGGAATGTACGTCGTAATCTAATCTACATGACTAATGAGATGTGTCAATGTGCAATCAAACCTAATATTGATTTAATCCATGACCTTCTGAAATGTATGTAACCTGCATTATCCAATGATAAATGGCATCTCTTACTGACAGCTTTAATGTATATGCTTATTTAAAGGTTATTTAATGAAATCAAACTAAGTACTGAATTGAAGACAAATGAAACATTACAGCAGAGCAACAATTATCTGGATCCAACCCAAGTAATAATTTCTTAACTATAGTCATATTCCAGGCTCTATTTGTACAAGAAAATAAATGTCTGGTTCTAATTAATGAACAGCAATGTATCATGCGACTCTGAAAGTTTCCCAAAGTATTTGTGCCTATTTTAATATAATGATATTATTGAACGAGTGTGATATAGATCGTCAACAGGTTTTATTGATCGATTTTACTCTCTCAAACAAGGTTATTACCTTTCAGAAAAAAAAACATTGAAATTCCAATACTCTAGGTACATCGAGAACAGAAACTTCCTTCCTGCGCCTTATAATAAAGAGTGTGCACAATAAAGAGGCACTCACAGGAGACCGGTCCCTAAATAATACATTTGATAAAACATAAATAAAATCCGCAAAAAGATAAATACAGTAGTAGGGTAGAAGATAGATATAAGTGTTTTAAAATAATAACTAATAATACTGCTGCTAAATATTACCACTATTACCACTGTTGTATATCTCCTGAAATGCAGACGTCTCCATACAATGTATGAGAATAAGCCTGTGGGTGCAATACGTATAGGGCCCAGCAGCTTAGGGGGCCACCAATCACCCACCACACTCCCCTCACTGTCCTTAGTCACTCAGTCTGTCTCTGCAGATCCAACATTGCGAAACTGATGTTCGTGACGTCACTTCTAAACTAGTGGAAGAATACTGAGCCAGCACAAACCCAATTATCTCTACTGATAATATAAAAATACTTATTAATTTTTATATATTGTTCTGTTCCACCACCTCCAGTAATGACATTACCATAGGCGTCCAAACAAGGGGACGAGGGGGAAAACGGCCCACCCCAAATGTGAAGGGGGTTGCTCTCCCTGCTCCCCCTCTGTAGTACAGTCAGCCTGTTACAGGCGTTGCAGCGCCTATGTAGCATCGGGTAAAGTGCTGGACTTAACAGTGTAACTGTCACTGTATAAAAAGTAACCTGAGGGCAGATTAAGCAGGAAGGGACATAAACGTCGGATTGTTTTACAAAACCACATAAAGGATATCGGGGGGTTAATTATTTTGGGGGAGTAGTGGACCTCATTAATATTAATAATTTATGGTGTGATGCCGTGTTTGCTATCAGGATTGGTCATCAGTATATGGGGTGAGGGGGCGGAGTTATAGTCAGGTGATCAAG
>JABWIB010000495.1:8748-20225 GCA_016617825.1 Platyplectrum ornatum
TGTTTGATGTGTAGCGTTAGATGTCCCTCTGGTTGTCTGATCTGGTACTGCACTACTGCATTGGTGAGCACCTGTATAATGATGTACTTTCCCTTACTCCTAGGTTAACCTCTCTTCAGGATGACTGATCAGTACCAGGACTATGATGCAGTGGGGGACTACTCTGGTGGCGAGTCCCCTCAGGGAGCCTACTCTGGAGTGTCTGGTGGAGACGGGAGTCATGTACCGGAGGACGTAATCAGGCTACCATCTGCNTCACATGGAGACGGTAAGTGCAAAAATAATATGCTCATATTCAAAACATATATACCAGCAAATGTATAATTAAGATTGTACTGCGCTATTGTGCCATACACTGATAAATGGTGTGTAATAAATATTTCACAATGATGATGATATTTTGGTAATATTCCGTCTAGTAATTTGTGGCATCATTGACACACAGCGGAGTCATTCTGTGAATACACATTCAATGTTTAGGGACATGTGCTCTAATTATTAGTGAATATCGCCCAGTACTGATCTGTATACTAGTACACTAGTAAAGAACATGAACCCATTATCCACTTCCCCACATGTATCATATAACTCATCATTCCTCTCATATTGCTTATTGTTCTTTACCATTGTGAAGATATGACACAATAGTAATGCCTTATTGCATATATATTGTACATTATGAATATAAAATCTAAAGTCAGTGACTATAAGCAGAGTTGTCCAATTTTGGTCATTGCTCCCGGAAAAGCAGACAGATCTCTAGGCCCAGCTTGATTTAATGTAAATAATTGCCTTATACCCTGAGCGCTACTAGTAGCACTATCAGTGGAAGACAATATCACACAGGCGTCTTGCAAATCACGCCCTCACGCTCCAAGCTGATGGTTTCTCACGGAACAGCCTTAAATATAGTTGATATATTTTGGGAAAAACGATTTGATTGTTGTACATTCACCTGTACTCACTGTTTACATTATGCTCTGTGTAAAGGTTACAGTGCGTGTCGTTTTACACAACATACAGTGTATTTTACAGGACGCCTTGCAATGTGTTTCATTGTGCAAGGAAGATAGAAATACCTCTGGTGTAAACTGCTGATGGATTGGAGAAAGTCAATATTGCATACATGTAATAGTGTCACATCTCAGTTAAAGCATTGACTCTCATAAAAACATGCAAAAAAACATACATAATGGCTTACCAGGAATTATTTCAATATAAAATATAAAGAATCGAGTTAGTTTTGGCACATTTCCTGTGGATGGATGTTGTGGTGTAAACATAGGGAGCATTATTGAATACACTTTATTTAAAAATTCAGAGTATAGTCAAGCCAATGAAAACTCCATACACAGACATTTTTATAAAATGCGGAGGATGTTGGTGATTTATTTGTTAAGCACTTTTCTAAATGACGCACAGTCATTTAAACAAGTACTAAACAAATAAATCCGTTTATATAGGACAATAAACTTCATTTGCTATTCCCATCATGTCTGTAAATGCAAATATCCTTAGCACAGAGCTGGAACTTTCCCTGATGGATCATGTTCATATTTAAACATTCAACCGGACACACTGACATTCCATGTGCTTGTCGCCTCCTCTGCTACTTGGACAGAGCTATGTCCATATGACAGAGGGCAGGAAGTAAGCTATTAAAACAAAAACCATACTGCAAGAAATGCACACTGTACAGCACTAAGTGCAATTCGCAGGTTGTAAAACGTGAACATTTGTATTGTCAGCATCGTCATGTAACCTGCAATAAAAGCTACAAACACTGTCAGTGGCTGATATTCAGAACAGAGAAAAAGGACATAAATAAACTGGGTTGCCATCATCACAAACGTTTCTAGAATGGCATCTGATATGGCTATGATAATGTCATTCATCTTAAAAAGGAATCAAGAATTATTAGGCTGAGGGTATGCATGTTTACCACTCTGGACATAAAAGGAAAAAGAACTACAAATGATTAAATGACAGTATTTTATTAAGTCATTGTTTTATATATTAACTCTAAATAAATACTAATAAATAGGCACATTAGATTTTTTATTTTTTTCCTAAAATAAATAGTTGTAACCCTTTCAGATATATCCCACAACAGTCTATTGTTTTTTTTATTATTAGTTCCTATGGGTTATTGATCTTCACAAATGAACCCCATTGTCAAGACCTGGGAAACAGTGCTCATAGATCACATACCTCATGTACAGTGTTTTATCCTCTTACAGATGGGGCCTCTGTGCTAGAGGGGGATGTAGCACATGCTGAAGCAGTAAAAGGACAGGGTCATGCAGAAATCCCTGTAGGAACCACTGGTAAGGCAGATGTGGGCACATATTTGCCAGTACCTTCATGGCATGGCATCCCTCTTATCTATACTCTNACTGGCATTCTGCTGAGAATCTCAATTAGTGTGATAAAAGCAGGTTTTGGATCTACAACAAAAACATTATTACACTTTGGAACTAAATCTGTTACATATCCTTAATCCCACTCCTTATAACTGTACACAGTNTCATATATATATATATATATATNTCTGATCATGAGCATCAGAAAATGCATATTTTGGATGTTCCCTATGTGCACCAGACTTCTGCGCTGATTTGTATGCTGAGATGTTTCCGATGGCGCGGGGGAACGTTAATTGTATAGTATAGACTGCAGTATCCTGACCTCCAATCATCCTACAGTGCCCCATATTATTTGAGTGCGTTGCACTCNGTCACAGGCAAATAGAATTCTGCATCCCGTCCTGTATCCAATCCATTGGCTCTATGCACTGTATTCTTATGCTTTATTAAGTCAGACCATATCCAGTCCTTCACTGAGTGATCCGAGGCCTCCTTTTATCCTTTCATCACCGCTCTGACTTGTCTCGCTGTTATCTGCAGTCTTTCTGACAATCTTTTACCTTCTCTATACAAGTATTTTCTCAAATCTAACTAGAGTATCGCTGCTTTATTGCTTGCCTTGCGTGCCTGAATCTATAGCTTCTACTCTCCACTGCGGCTAACGTTTTCTCTAGTGTGGCCAGTTTATATCGCTTTGATATTTGACTNTACAATGCATCAGTATCCTGTGTGTGTAACTTCAGGTAAGTAAGGCTGGTTACTCATTGGTGTTGCAGTTTTTTCCATTTTTGTAAACTTAATGGGGGCATGTAAATAACTACAGTATATTAACTATAGAAACTATATTTCCTGTAGTTTATATTATGGTTTTTTTTGGTGTACTACTTTATAAACGTCTGGTGAGCTTACACTCAGTGGACCGGAACCAGACCTGCATGCCAGCTGCGTTTACTTGAAAGAGGGTGCACTACTCTCTCCCTCCCTCCCCTAAATCGTACGGCTTCTGGACAGTTAAGAAGTCTAAATAAACGTTACATGTTAATCTCCTTACGTACAAGGCAGATCAGTGCATTGTACACATATAATNTCCCCTGCCCCGCAGGCTTCTTTA
The DNA here is from genome assembly GCA_016617825.1 of Platyplectrum ornatum. Taxonomy (NCBI): domain Eukaryota; kingdom Metazoa; phylum Chordata; class Amphibia; order Anura; family Limnodynastidae; genus Platyplectrum; species Platyplectrum ornatum. Next base: position 12,226 of record JABWIB010000495.1, read on the forward strand.
ACATGCCTATGCCCGCCTATAGTGCAGGGATTAGGCATGGTAATCAGGAAACCCGGACCCTCGTATGTTTACTACGTGTACAAAGGCTTTGTAAACATACAAGTAACATCTGCTGCTCGTATGTACAAATGTTACTGTTTACGTAATTTGTACAGGAAACCTGGATCCTCTCCGGGGAGCTGCTATAGACTTCAGGGGTTTTTTCATATATGAGAACACAATGTAAACATGTAAGGGTGCAAGTAGGTATAGACACACTCAATATATGTACACACCAGATGGTAGCCAGCCTGGACCAGCAATAATATATGCACTTTCTATGGCTGTTGTATGTTACTTATTAGAATGTACTGCTCTATATTCGGTATTACATTAGGTGCTGGATAATTTTTATATTTATATATCATCTGTTTTAGAAATCATTATTAAACGTATAAAATGTCCCATAACCAGTTTGTGTTATGTGTTCAAGGTTGAATTTACATAGTGGAAAGAATGATATAGTCCAAATAACCAGCATTTAATTTAGTACCACCACCTGCATCAATTCTAATGTTATTTCCTATGAGGGAACATTAGCTGGATCCTGGACATCATCTTTGTAAATCATTTTATCATTTCATGTTAAATAATGGGATTTTATTTTGTTGTGTTAAGGTTTTGGTCTACTGTCGACATCACGTTCACAAGATGCATAGTCTATACTTACTGGAACCCACTTAAGTGATCTTGGGCCTTGTGCCTTTANAATAATTGTCAGTTTGAATATAACTCCTGCCATCCTTTTTTGGAGCTCCAGCTTGTGATACCAGCCTCATTATATTATCTCAGTACCTGTTTCCAGGTAATGGTATTACTATCTCAACTATTCCAAGAATCTTTATACTGACCACTAATAACTGGCNGTATAGAATCTTCATGGTTGAACTGCTGATAAGATCAATAGTTTTTCTGTTTTTAGATAAGTTAGACCCAAATCAGGTCCAGAAACATAGTTATTTAGAACTACTCACTTGATCTTCCTTTTATGTCCTTTAGCCGAGGAGACTGTTGTCGGTAACATCCCCCACCAAGAGGACCAAAGTGCAGAGAATGCAGTAAAAGGTACATTAAATACAGAGATAAGCCATGCAGGGAATCGGCTTCCTTATTATGAAAACATACACAACGTCTGCAAATATTTTGTGTTTGGGAATATAACATGATAACCGCCCTCCATGGCAGCTTCTACTATAGAGCTAATACTCTTATTAGCTGAGAACTATATCATTACGTTTGTGCCTGTAGTGTATAGTTATTTCCTTTCTGCTTTAGGGTCCATCATAGCTGCAGACAGTCCCATTAGGTGCAGTTATATATTAGGTGATCCTGTTTAGGGGTGCAAGGCGCCTGGTAAGGGGAATGCATTGTGTAAATGCGATCAGAATTTAAGAAACAGAAAAATCATCAGAATCAGGCCCTGTATCCCCAAGATGAACATTTGAAAATGTAGCCATCCGGGCAGCATAGTCTTCATTATAGTGTATAAATGTTTAGAAGTGGCATTCACCAGGACATCCTGGTTAAGGATCTGTTGTGAGTAGTATTACTCTCGCAGTGTGTTAGTGGACAATCACTGGGCCAGCCCCGGGTTGAAGCTGTTATGCCTGACACACTGTCTGTGAAAGACAGCGCAAGAATGGTAGCCAGTTGTAGCACTGTGCCTGCGTACCACCAGCTCTATAGTAATACTGCCATAAAAGAAGGAATTATAATTACCAGATAAAGTAGCTGAATTATAGTGTTTTATCCTTTACTACATGTACCATGCGCAAGTATTACATTNTTCCAAACCACAGAAAGGTGAAATGCTTGTGTTTTAAGTCATTGATGTTTTTCTTATCAATTTAATTAGTAAAATAGCTGTGACAGTACATTACATTACAGTACATAGGAAATGTAATAAGGCAACAACCAGTTATTACTGTGAATGTACGTGTTTGAACAAATACTGANGTTATATATCATAAATGGGATTCGTCCTATAAAAAGGAAACTGCTGTGTCATGATCTAGGTAGATGGCCATGAATATGATAGGAAACTTATTCTACAAGTATGATGTTTCATACAGTCATACATTAAAATGCTATTACCAGAGTCATATGAGCATATTAGAGATATGTTGACCATAATACATTTACATACCATCTTGTCAGTACATTGTATTTGTGTTAGCCAGGTGTGTTTTGTGTGAAGTGTTGGCCTATTTTGTGGCTACTTAGAATAGACATTTATTGCATCTTTCATGTTGTCCCACCAAACTTGCCCTTTTTACCTGAACTATAGAGATTAAACCCCAAGCAGCCACAGGAGAGACTGAAACCCAGGAATCCTCTAGTTGCACAACCGAAATAGAATTGGATCAGGAAATAATCGTCTCAGAAACCTCTGCNGAGCCTCATCAGGAAGCACTCCCTGAAGACCACTATGTAGTTACTGGGGACACATATGAAGACATCAGTCCTGGCTGGGATGCAGTTAGTAATGAAATTACAGAACCTGCCGAAATGCAAGAGAAGCAGTCTGTCTTAACCCCAGAAACAAATGGCAAAGATGACTACGAGGGCAAATATGCTGCAGTAGAAGAGCATGAAGATGGAGAATTGGAGCTGGACAACACAATATCTGTGGAATCACCTCTCAGTCTGCAGCCTCTGACCAATGGCCGGGCAAGTGATCATATCCCAGAGGATGCCAACACNCTCATCAATGGCTCCGTTTTCACTGAGTTAAATAATAAAGCGGATGATGTGAGGAAGTTGAGTGTTGGTGCAGCCGCTGATTCTTTTTCTGTTGAAGACCCCTTAATAATGCCACGATCACGGCCTTCTGTGTCTGTCTACCAAGTGGANATTGATCCAAACAAACCTATTGACAACAAGATGTCACCAGGTGAAGCTGTAGATTCACCAAGTGATTCATCAGAGCAACATTCACCATTTATTATTGAGAAGATCCCAAGAAAGAAAGTACCTACACATGGGTCTGTAAGCCGGGTTCCTGTACCAAAAGGTTGGTTTACAGTTGTCCTCCACTAATGGCTGGAATACTAAAGTCTCCTCTGATCTCCCTGGGCTGCCTCCTGCTTCTTTTTATTTTTTATCTTGCTTGAAATAAGCACTGGAAGTATGTGAATAATATCCATCACTTGCCCTCCCTTCTTCACCTTATCTTTGCATTGTTACCCTTGGTTCGTTTGCATCTATCTGCCAATGCATGACATACTTGCATGACTTCATTCACCTCACCACACTGCATGTCTTCCAATAAAGGTTCATGAATGCTCATCCTAACAGCAAGAACCTTGTTTGCAGATTTTAATTGTGACAATTTTTGAAGAGAGAAGAACCATTGATTGTAGGGAATGGATTTTAGAATGTGTCCTACAATTTTATTTCATCTGAAACATTTATACCAGTCTAGGTAATGATCCAATTCTAGACAATAGTTTTATTCACTTCTATGTTGTCTTAGGACCAGATTCAGACTTTAGACTCTTTAGACTTACTCACAACTTACTCAAGAGTGGGTAAATCCATGATGAATTGCAGGGGGGGTAAAATGAATGTCAGTGTGTGCATGCAGGGAGAATACTTTATTTTTGCGTGTTGCACACAGATACTGACCAGCGTTACTGTTACACTGTTATTACACTTGGGCTGGAAACATCATCTCTCACCTGTAATACTGATTGCAATTAATTCAATTTACCTCCCCTGTAATTCAGCATGGTTTTGCCCACTCCTGAGTAAGTCGCGCGTAAGTCAATAGTGCCTAAAATATGAATCTGGTCCTTAAAGCATTAAAGGTCAAATCATGTCAAAGATTTAAACATTTGAAATCTTTAGTGAAAGATGATGATGAGGATTATTATTATTATTAGTAATAAAAATGGTAATAGAACAGCATCATTATTATTTTTATTATTATTGATAATAATAATGTTATGCTATCACCCTGCATTTCATATAATTTACCATAAGTAGAGTATCCATTTTACTTACCTTTGGCATTGTAAGCACAAACACTAGTGGCCAGAATCTCAGAGTCTGCCTTCACCTTCAGACGACTCTTTGTGCCATTCTCAAAGTCAACATTTCTATTGATTTGTTTAAACTTTGCGGTTTTACAGTTGGAACCAAAAATAGAAAAGTGTATTTATTATAAAATCAATTAAATAGCATAGTACACAGATGGACGCCAGTAAATTGTGATTCATTATTGTCTTTTTTATGTGTAATTAATGAATGTAAGGGAATTTCATGTATTTATTTATTTCATTTGGCACTTGGATATGTTGTTTATTTAATCACTTTTGGTTCCATTTTATCAGTGACCTGAGGCAGGTAATATTACATATATATATATGCCTTGGAGTAAGTTAGCTGTATAAAGACTATACTATGGTACTATGACTGTAGACTCCACCATGGTTCACAGCTACCGGGGTGGTTTGCTGAATAGGAAGAAGCCCTAACTCCTGCAGGCCATGGTACCAGGTGAATGCCCATACTATATATATATATATATATATATATATATATATATATATTTATAGTATGGACATTTACAGCTTCAAGCTGAAAATAATCCCTTTGTGTTTTATTTAATTCCTTTATTGTGTAGCTCTCTTTCATATCCACTATCCTGTTTCTGACAGTTAATCTTATCTTCCTAACTGCAGGTATTGGAAATGACGCAGCTTTTAGAACTAATATATGATCATTAGGAGTACATATTTCATATTTTGATTACATGTCTGTTTTTTGCCTTTAAACATATAGAGCCTGATCCAGACAAATTCCTTGGGATCACACCCCTGATCTATCCACTATGTCACTTTGTTCATAAGCCTTCAGTGGAGAAAAGCAAATGCAATCTGACCGAAAGGCTTCCGAGTTCAGCAAAACTGGGAATAGTAGTGGCTTCTGCAGCACTGAAATAGTTAATATCTCCAGCTGTCTTGTTGTCATAAGCAAACCTTGGAGCCTGCAGCCCATTAACTGTATTTTGGGACACATATATTCAAGCACGGTGGAAAATAAACATTCCATTGGGTACAAACTCCAGTAATATAAATACAAGATGACTGGATACACTAACAAAATAGCTCATTGTAAGCCACAGATGCACAATCACTAGTAATAAATAGTGATTGTATTCTTATCCAATCACTACGTACGCAGTGACCTATATGATCTAAACTTACTTTATTTAATAATACATGTGCCTTTTTTACCTACATAAGCAGGGCTTGAAGTGGGGGGGTATACAGGGGTATGACATACCGGCACTTCTCCCACCGTTTTAATGGAAACATTTAAAATCTCCATTGACTTCCATTATATTCTGTGTTTCCATACCCCCACTTTTGAATGTCCATACCCCCACTTCTAAATTTCCACTTTGACCACTGTACATAAGTATACATGTTACTGTATATAAATTATTACTAACATTTCTACTTTTAAAAGTAGTTTTAGTAGTAAATGGACATTGAGGGGTATATTTACTAAGCAGGGAGATTGCAGTGAAATTCGAATTTGGGGAAGTTGCCCATGGCAACCAATCAGATTTGAGCTCTCAGTTTCATTTTACACTCTGGAGAATGTGAACTCAAATCTGATTGGTTGCCATGGGCAACTTCCCCAAATTCGAATTTCACTGCAATCTCCCTGCTTAGTAAATATACCCCTGAGTGGCTATGACGCTNTGCACCACTGTGAAATGATGAATATATTCAAACACAAACACTCCCTTGCTTGAAATATTATAGCTCTCTTACTTTGCTACCCTCACGTGTCCTATGGAAGACGATTATGTCATTCAGTATTTATACCAGATCAGCCACGTGTGATCTCCATATTTACCTTTGTAGTATATTGTGAACGTTAAATAGGAATTTATTACTATTATCCTTGTTGCATGCCATTGCACTGATGACAAGTGTGTAGTTTAGTTGTTTGGACTGAATATTAGTTAAGTAGGACAAGTAGGAAACTGTTTTTCTTTCCCTTTACTAACCTCTATTTATTGCATGATTGAATGTTTCTGCGATGCAAATGTTTGGGCTTTTAATAAACACATTACTTTTCATTTCATCTAAACACATCATACAGTGNTAGGTTATAGTGAGTAGTAAGAAATAATAATTATAGTAATTGCCTAAAATGAATTGATGTTTTTCAAAGCTGAGCACTTTTAGTATCAGTGTTCATTAATGTTGTACCTGAATTCTGTAACTCACAACTCTTTGGGGCTGATCCAAAGCTGCACTTATGACCTTTTTTTCTTAAAAGCAAAACAGGTGCAAGTATAGACCTGAGGGAAATGATGNTGCAATATGAAGGGAGCAAATTCATATTCATATTAATTAATTTTGCAAGCAGGAAAAANACTTTTTCATGTAGAATTTGTAAGTTCTAAGTAACCTGTAAATTAGAGTTGAGCCAGTAAAAGTCACCCTTGAAGTCTATTTCAGTTACAATTTTCCTTCTCTCACAGTTGGATATGGTTTTGCCCAATGCTACACCCACATCTATCCTACTCCAAAACACTGGATCAGCCCCATAAGCTCCATAATGTTCAATATTGGTTCAAACCACAAAACTTCCACCCGCACTGTATAGAAACAGAGGGATTTCTAAATAAAGGAATCTCAGTAAGATTCAACATTTCAAATATTTGAATCAAATAGAAATTTGTTTTTAATTGCAGCTCACGATCATGAGAAGCACCAGACTGACTCTCAGGAGAAAGGAGGGCAGGTGAGTGTAAGGGACAGATGGATATCCTCAGCACTAAGGTGATCCCTACGTTCTACATCTGCTACAGACAGGACCCTTTGCTTCCTGTACTTGTTTATGGCTCATCATAAATATAATTAGAGACACATTGTCATTTAAATAGGTGGATTTCAACTCATTAGTTAAAAGTGTTCATCTGTTGATCATATCGTTCGGATACAGATAGCGCTGCATAGTAAAAATTACATATAATACAATAGAAAGTCCTTGGCTATCCAATTGGTAACATGACATGATTTATAGGCATGTATCATATACCTCATCACCTTAAAGGGAAGTAACTAACTCTGGATTTTCTTAGTTACACTTGTAAATTGGTATTTGAACACAACTCAGTAAAGTCAGATGCAAACATTCCTGTGTTATTAGACACTTTATATTACAGATAAAACTATTAGGCTGTCCATGTTACCCTCCTCTCCCCTCCCCGACCATACTCTGTCTGATGTGAGTAGGGTAAAATACCCAGCTCAAGTACCATAGAAACATATGCGCGAGATGCTGCCTGCTATGTCTCAGGCTACAATGATGCCATTTCCCCAGTCACATTCAACATATTTCACATCTAAATCATTTCTGTATTTTGTGCCATGTTTTGTTTCTGTTATTCATTCATTTATTTATTCATATATTTCTTTATTTATTCATTTATTTATTTATTCATTTATGCTTTTCTTTTGTGTGCTTTTTATGATCAGTTCTGGAGCATCAATGCAAAGTGCATTTTTTTATATTTAGTTTTAAGTGCTTTCAAATGTCTCAGTCTANTGCTGGCCATATACCTGTGAGATATCTGGTGCNATGATGCTCTATGTTCCCGCAGTCACATATTGCATGCTGCAGGCAACATTCAGGGTAATCCCGGCTGATTTCCTGCACATACTATGTATCTGAGCAATGCATCTCACAGGTGTATGGCCAACATAAGAAAGGATTTCAGTTAGAAAGTAATTTTGACATAATACATCAATATTTACACACACACACACACACACACACACACACACACACACACACACACACACACACATATAAATACATCTGTAAGCCAGCAACAGGGGGGAGGGGCATGGTTTATGCCAATCATGTCTGAAGTCCTGCCTGAAGAACAGCAACTGTCTGCATTTACTGCGGATGTGCCAGGTTCGATGATG
>JABWIB010000495.1:30219-44427 GCA_016617825.1 Platyplectrum ornatum
TATTACTTAATCTACTTTCTAGAACCTTTGCACTTGACAGATTACCATATGTATTACTCAACTAATGAACTTTCTACCTTTAATCCATTTTTATACCTTCCTTATGGAATTCCTTAATTGGCCCTTGAACGAGAACTGGCATTGGGCAGTTAATAGCATATGAAAAGGCTTTCCCACTGATTCATTACTTTATTACTGACAGAGGCAAAGGAATAAAGCAGAAAGAAAACCCAAAGTCTCCAATTACAAAACCTAAAAACATCCCACAATTCAAACTGAACAATTAGCGTTAAGGGTCGGAAAGTTAACATTGGTGACTCAATGTGGATTCCTGTTTACATGGACATCTTTCCACACCCATGAAGCCGCTGGTCCTATGGTCATTTATACTAACGCAGGACTTGAAGCAGCAGCAGTCTGAATTATGCAACTTCTCTTTAACTCCATTGCGGTTTCTTTATTTGGGAATTTACATTTTTAATTCATAGAATGCCACACACGGGATGTTTGGAAGTCTGGCTTTTACTTCAACCTCTGGCTGACTGAACTATTCTGAAACTCTCAGATGGAGCTAAAGGGAACATTTGTTTGAGTGTCTTTACTGGAGCACTGGGTGAAGTAGATGCTTTTTTAAGGGCTTGAAAACTACTTTAGTACAAAATGTTTGGCCACCTGATCAGGGTTTTCCACCTAAACTATAATCNATTCGTTCTCTTGACAGAACACGTAATAAGTTAGCTTATTTTGATACTTTCCCCAAACATAAAATTCTCAGAANACAAAATGTCAGGATAATTGTGATCAATAAATGTACACAGGGGTATTTAATGTTTATTAAGCCACAAGTGTATAGGTTGTAGACTATATAAAATCTAGATACTGATAGAGAATGTGTCTACACTATATTATGAATGATTTCCATATTTTGTAATAAAGAGAGGAAGAAGCCATCATTCCGGCCTGGAGTCTCAATAAATCATCTTATTTTAAACAAGGAACATTTCATGTTCTGTGCTGTGAAGGTGTATGGATCTCTCAGGATACAGAATTTCTAACAGGATCAGTTATTAAGTTTCTAGTATTGGAAAGTCTGCAGTTTCAGTAATGATCCAGATATCTCTGCATTGGATGGTGATACAGATGTGTGCTCTGGTGGAGAGAGGAAGGTATTAGATTACAGTAGAGGCATATTAGATGTATGCCCCTATTTTCAGTTATGACCAAACTATGATCAAAAACCTAATATGTCTGGTCCCAGGCTGCAGAGGTAAAGGCAAAGGCGAGCTCAGATTCACACATAGGATCCAGTTCAGATTATTTAGGCTGGTATACATCTTAGGAGTGGCCTTCATCTAAATATATTCTCCTCCAGAATTCAGCATTATGAAAGGTTCAAGGCTCANTATTTGAAAAATGTCATTGTGTATTGCCTGACAAAGAGAAAACCTTACGCGTCAGGGACTTGAGATCACATTGAAGTGTCTGGGATTTCCTTGAATTGTTCTTTAAACTTTCGCCTTAATACACTATAGGCTTTAAAGGGCTGTCTCGCATGTGCTACATTTTCTAGGGTGCTGGCCAGAAGACATTTGAAGTAGGACCCCCTATTCACTTTTCCTGTGGCAAATGATTGATTGTTGAAACAAGTGCCTTTGAAATCAATAGGTTCTGGGTTCTTCCCAAATAGTAATAATTAATCGGTGGTGCATCTGAACGAGTCCTGCATAGTCTCAAACATTACATAAACCCCTCTGCATACATTTCTAGCACAGCTTAGGCCAATTCATTTTCCTAACCAATGTTTTATAGTCAGAGCTCCTGTGTATATTATACCTCAACCACCACCATCAAGAGGAGCAGTGGTTCTGTAAATATGGTAATTTTACATATCCCTTATTAAATAGGACGGGATGCAGACTTCCGCATGTTGTGCTACTTCTGCAAGTCACTAAAGGTGACACCTGCTCACAGCAGATGTTATATTACAAATCTCCTATCATCCAGGACAGTGATTTCCAGAAGATCTGCATGCCTAATCAAAGCATGTGGGGCATGGATAGACGCCGCGATTAGGCTGAGAGGGTAACAACAGAGATCTGCTCTGGGTGAGAGGCAAGTAACAGGGAAGTCCAAGGCAAAAATAAAGATCTCAGAGACACAGAGTCCTGGATACAGTCAGTGGTTCTCCACATAATACAGAACACACATCTTCAAGCTGAGCTGAAAGTAACTTACACCAGGCTGCAGTGTCTTGCTCTATGCATAGGGGCTGATCTAGAGTTTGGGAGTAAGAGCAAAACCAAACACTGANCTGCAGGGGAGACACATATACATTGTAAAACCAGAATTAAGTTGAGAGGTGAAGTTTCCTAGCTGAGATCTAATTTACATATTAAATATACAGCTATGCCGTTAGTGAGATCGTTGTGTAAAAATTTGCACCCCTCACAGCTCAGAACCTTTCAGGTGAACAATTTACTATCAGACTATCCATTTTAGATGAAATAGGAGTCACAAAACGGGAAGATGTGCAATCAGTCATGTGACGTGTCCACTAGAAAGACATGGCTCTCAGTAATAGTTCCTCTAGAAAGAGGCTCTCTGAGATTTAACACCTGGGGAAACACGTTCGGACACGCTTTCTACAGACGTCATGTAAACCAACATCACGTGACTCAGCNTCACATCTCACAGCTGTGGTCACAATGAGATGGAGAGTAACGTAATGCACAGAACAATGGCAGAACATATGTGTAGTTCATCTACCAACCTCACAAAGCAGAACTAAATCATATANATGAAGGAGTAAAACCAAGCATTTTATTCATTGTGTGTTTTTACCACATAGGGTCTAATCATTTATAACAAATGTAACTTGTGGGAACTCCATCTTACATGTAGTTTTATAAAGTGTAAATTATTTTTAGTACACCATATTTAAGTGGTTTATTTTTCTTTATTTTTGTCTTTTATTATTTTTTTTTATTTCAAGCACTGTCTTTTTCTGTACTTTTGTCCCCAACAGGATAAGGATGTTAAACAAAAAAAAATTAAAAAACCCTCTATACAACCCTGTAGATGGTGTAGTTTCTACCACCAATATGTTGTCTGAGTGGAGGAAATGAAAAATAAACTAAATCAGAGGAACTAATAAAAAGCTATTTACAAAAATCAAAAGAAATAAACAAGTCTCATTTTTCATAATTATTCCATTTTCTTTACACAATGCTAAAATAGCTTCATTTTTTTCAATGCAAAGTCTTTACTTGCTGGAGAACTAATGCTAGTAATGCTTAGAAGAGGAGACAATCTAAAACAGCAACAACCCATTTAGTGCGAAGGACTGGCCATACCTGCACAAAACAGTATAAAAAAAAAAGTAAAGGACATGAAAATATGTATATACACACCCACAACTAAACAAAAAGCAGATGATAAATACAGAATATGTTTTAACTCACTGCTTAAAAGAATCAGGCCTTAAGTAGGTTGGAAAAAAACAAACACAGCAATTCCCCTCCCCCCAAATGGAGATAGTAANTGAATGCAGAGTGCAAAAAGTAATAGTCAAGATAGAGAAGACAAATTGGTCTCCTAAATAATCACAAAGATGTTCATTTGCCACATGCACCATTTCATCACTATGTGATAATTNTATGGGAACGAATCATTAGAATTAAGAAATAAAATGTAAAACTGAATATAGAAAGAAAATACAGTTTTAATATATGTAGGTAATAAGTATGATATGCTTTGGAAAAAGTATAGTAATAGATTGGGGGGAGCAATAGGGGGATCNCCAAGTCTCTAGCTTAATAGAAAAACCTTCATAACAACGTATGAAACAGCAATGACTTTGTACTGCTCATAATGCCAAGGCTCTGTATTCTTTATCAGTGAGCTGTTTGTATTTACGTTTATTTGAACACCAAACGCATTGTTTGAAATGAAAAGGATTTAGTACCTCTTACATTATTATCTCTTGGTTTAACATTCATATTAAACTGGGCATAAGCGCTATCCGTTAATATGACAAGTTATAAACCACTTTCACTTTTTCCCCATCTTCAACATGCAATTGCCCAAAGCACTGGAGACCAAACGGGGCCAAAACTGGCGAGCAGGTACCATCCCACCCACAATCAAGAGAACATTGAAAAAGGAAAGAATGGAGACGTCCACAAATATTTGTTTTTTTTTGTTTTTTTTTTAGGATTTTTTTTTAACTATGGTAATTACTATGAAATTTGTGCCTGCTGAAATGATCAGTATGTGTGTTATATGCTCAATCAGCAACCAACCCACTCTTCACATTTGTCCTGCTGCACCCTTTTACAGAGATAAGTGCTTTAATAATTAGTATAGCATAAGNTCTACTGGGAAGCAACGGTTGATTTAAACACCCCCTTTTTTTTCTGGAATCGATGCTGTGAACCAGTAAAGGTCAAACTATTACAAACATACAATTTCCAGGCATTAGAAAATATGGAAAACCAACAACGACAGTGACGAGTCCATTATCTGCCTTGGGCAGAATGGGGCTGAGTTACAGCAGCGGGTTAGGTACACAGTGTCACACTCAGAACATTTAAATGAAAGTGGAACAATAAGAAAGAAAAGGAAACAAGGGGGGAAATAAACAGGTATCTAAAGTTCTTAAATTCACTAAAAACTGTGAAATTGGCGCTCTTCTCCGGGGATAAAGTTTGAATATCAAACAGCGGATTCTTCTGAAACCAAATTGTCTTGTTGGAGATTTTATTATATATACTTATTACTAAAATAAGAATATATGTATATCTTTTCTTATTTTAGTAACCCCCAGTTTTCTTTATCTGTGGAAGGGCCGCGGTCTGGAGTAAGGGCATGGGGGAGAGGACGGGGGTCCCTCTGTGTCTTTGGCAGTTCTGGAGCTGCAGGAAGATCTGCGCGGGGGGCGTGGCCCTCCCCAGTCTGTTGGTTCACTGGTTCCTGCAGGGTCCGGCTTGGGGTGATAGGGAAGGGGAAAATGTCGCCTCTCCCAGGGCTGTACGGTCTGAAAAAGAAGAATAGATTTAAAGCCAGAAAACACAAAAGACAATATAACAAATTTTATCACTATTTAAATATATTACATTACATCCTGTAATCTGCATATACGAATTACATAACAGAGAAAGCTTCTAGGACAGTGTATTCTTAATGCTATAGATGAGTCTAGCAGAGTAAGTGTTCGGTGAGGATATAATGCCCATGATAGACCTTACACCAAACTCATTAGAGGTCTGCCAATATGCACACATAAAGTTAATACAATCAGGGAAGATTGGGAGTGACAGAGCTGATGGACCATATGGGTGGGTGGTTTAGGGTGTCTGTACAATTTAAATACAAGACCCCCACCTTTGTACACAGTAGGACACGCACAATGCCCACTGCCCTATCCCCACTGAATATTTTACAGCGGGGGTCAGAACTCAGATGGGCATAGGAGGGAAGCGGCTGGATTTCACGTCAGTTCCTGACAGCCAGAGGCCGGCCAAATAAATGTCTAATGTTCTGCTTATGGGAGGAGCATTTTATAATCATTACGAGGCACTCACTATCTCTTCAAATCCCGAGTCGGACACTGAGCTCTGGGTCTCCTCTGAGAGCAGACGCGGGGTATCCCTTGAAGTGGGGGTCGGTGGTGCAGATAAGATGTCAGGGCTGAGAGGAGAGAAGTCTGGTATGGCTTGCCAGCTGCTTGTGTCAGGAGAAGGGGGNTGAGGTGTGAGAGGCTGAGAGCCAATAGAAGGCTGCGGTGTTCCAGGGCCTTCAGATGACCTATGAGTCCTACAACAGTAAGAACATTACAACATCATCACCATCATCCAAAAGCAAAACAATCATTTCTGATTTGGCAGCACAAGGGGCAGGGAATGTACCTGCTTCCACGACGCTGCTGTGGCAAGATACTGCTACTGAGCCATCTAGTCCGCTCCATCTCCTCACATTTTGCATGTAATGCAGCAAATGCAGAATCCGAAAGATCCTCCAACTGTAAATAGGACAATATAAGTATCATGTAAACAGTCTGGGCTGGGAAGAAATTAGAAACTTGAATACAGAATTACTTTAAAGAAAACAAACAAAAAAACAGCCAAAAATGTTGACATTGAGAGCTGCAGGGTGCAATTGTGTGTATAATACATACACATTTATCATCTGACAGTACAAGAACTTTCTTCAGACATGATTTGAAAAAAATCTAAATCTTCATTATTAAAATACATCAGTTACCTCTTCTAAGTCTTCATCTTTGATTGGAGTGAGTGGAGCAATTTTAACAACACGCCAGCTTCAGGAAAACAGAGAACAGCGATTACCATCTGTACAAAAGTCCATATTTCTAACTGCTTGTATCTATAAAATGTCTGGTAACAAACTAAAGGTGAAATATACAAATATCATTCAATGCAGGAACGTCAATACATTATGGATGAATGAAGTTTTCATTTTATTTTAAAATGTTATTGTCACCTATAATGGGTTGCTTAAAGCAATTATCTACGACCAGATCCAAACTTCAAGACGCTTACATTTGTACATTTTACTATTGTCCCTCAATTCACACCTATAAACCACTGTANATGGGTTCTTATACTACCTGGGAGTGAGGATCTCTTTGTATTGAAGTCTTTCCACTCTGGTGGTGGCTGCAACAGACATGGGGATCACAATGTTGTCTATGTCATAGGAAGTCTCTGCTCGCCTCCTCCTGGCCGCCTACCATACAGAAAGGGTGAATAATTAGTTTTAAAACAAATCAAACAAAAAAAAACATGAAATCAAAATAACCAAAATGATGAAATGTCAGTAATAGCAGCATTAGCCTAAACTCAAAGTGACAACCCCATCAGAGTTATTGGTGAAGACAATGGAGAAATAAAAGTGTATATTATATAGCGAGTGTAGCGAGAGACTGCATACACCTTTGATCACAGTTCTATCTTGTGCTTCAATGTATGAATTGACACCAGTCTACANGTCTATGATGCCTCAGAAAGCACAGACACTGTTCAGCATCCATAGGGTTACATGTGGGTAGAGTAACACAAACACCATTATGTGCAGGCTGGATTTCAGNGGTTATCTACCTCTGAGCTTGTGTCTTATAGGCTCTCATCAGAGGACCTGGATTCNAGCAACTGACTTTGAAACCACTGGCTTAGGACTGTATTCGATGTGTCTATNCGTCTTACCTTATATACACAAAACAAAACTACAAACTCATTAGAAGTGGCTTTATTTTTTATCTGATATTCAAAACTCATCCTTCTGACAATAATAATAGGTAAATTAGTTATTAAACCGAGCTTTGCCACATAGGGGAACATGATCTAAAAATTTAGACATCCCATATGGATTAGAAATCTGCCATATCATCATGTTATAAGTAAATATATTAAGATTTACAATGTCCATGTGGATGAATGGTTTGATTATTTTAGATATTTGGAATATATATTTGCATAACAAACCTTTTTCCTTATTACTATGGCCATTTCCTATTATAGATAGATCTAATGAATAAATATGTTATACTTTAGCAGTAGTNCCTAATGCCCTAAAAATAGCTATATCAATAAGTGTTGTTCTCCTATGTTCAGAGTGGTTTGNACATACTGGTGTATGTATTGTGCATAATACTTTGTATTATAACCCTGCTGAGATCGTTTAGATCAGGCACCAGCATAACAGAGTATTTTACCATATGACAGCTGGTAATGAGCATTTCATTCCAGCAGAGGGCGATGTAAGCTGAGAAATACTATATGTTATTCTGCATTGTTTCCAGACGTAGAATAGTGCGTCATAGAAAGGATTGGAGAGTAAGTTATTGCAAAACAAACTTCAAAAACAGCTGTATGCATTTTAAGCAGTCCATTAAAGGTATTACTATGAAAGTGAACTTAAATCACCGTTAACCTTTTACTTTTAATATTGCTGGATAAATATTTGTTATGCAGTGAATTNGCTTTTCTTTTCCTCAATTACATCATTCAGTTTAAGAAATACCTCCTTAAGCACATACATCAGTGGGAGTACAGAAATAATCTCTGTAGAAATGGGCTTAAGGACCAGAGCATGAAAATAAGAGGGACACAGAAGGTATTTTACTCATGGGCACATGCATGTTGTGCAGTCATTTTATCCTNTGCCTGCAGGGAGAATATTTAGCTTTTATATATATTGCTCACAAATACTAATAAAAAGGAACAGTTAGGAAAGAGTTTCGTGTACACAATTCGTATTTCTTTCCACATGCAAAACACTAGTTATTAGGAGCACATCTAGTGTAGTGTCTGGTGATGTAAGGGTAGGNAATGTTACAGAACATATACTCATTTCTGTCATCTTACAGGAATATCCCCCCTCCCCAAAATCAAAGCACAGTTCTGCAAAGTGTGATCTACAACATTCCACCAAATAGGAGCAGCAGCCAAAATCCCATATAACTAAACATCAAAAGCGGCAAACAGGAACAGCCTTAAAGATCTCTNTAGATTACGTGGTTACATGTTGCCACATCCTTCAGAACATGTGCAGTCA
Source organism: Platyplectrum ornatum (assembly GCA_016617825.1). Classification (NCBI taxonomy): domain Eukaryota; kingdom Metazoa; phylum Chordata; class Amphibia; order Anura; family Limnodynastidae; genus Platyplectrum; species Platyplectrum ornatum. The sequence continues at coordinate 38,794 of JABWIB010000495.1, forward strand.
CATTTACTGATAATCCTCCATGCCCATATCAGCCAACAAATGCACAGACATCCAGGTAATGAAAACTAAGGCCTGGAGTCAGATACTAGAACATCCAGGCATGGAGTGCTATNCTGCACCTATTCCAGTGCTCTCACACCCCAGCTTAACTTCAACATTCTGACACGTTTACCACACAAGGCATTTACTGGAACAGAATGGAGACATACCGCAGCTGCAGCACTGAGCGACGATGAAACAGACCCATCAGACGTTATTGAAAGTTGCCGTGAAACGAATGTGTTGTCAGTCCCAAGGCAAGGCCCACCAGTGTCCACATCATGCCGTCCTGAAGGCGTAAAAGAGGATTAAGCAACGCCAACAGAGAAAACTAATAATGTTCTTATNACATGTCATTAAAACCACATTTTCTTCTCACCATCTCTTTCAGAAGGACTGAAATGTCGCTTCTTATTGTTGGGAATGGGCAGCGAGAGAGAGCGGTCAGTCTTTAGGGCTGATGTTCTTTCACACTTTAAGGTGCGTTGTGAAGGTTCNAGGTGCGGCCTCGGGGGGAGCTCTGGAAATGGCCGATGGAGAGTTAATCCTGAAACACAGAGAACGCAAGTTAATTAAAAACAAACAGAAAACAAGAAAAATGATAGAAGCTGAAATGAAAGNAAGATTATAAAGGGATAGGAAGTTGTACTTACTGTGTGTATGGAAAATTCCAGGGATTCGGTCTGTACGGGGAGATTCAAGGGTAGCTGGAGGCGGATTTTGAGGGCGCAGTTTTATTTTCTTGCTGGATTTTAGCCTGTCCAACTTGTTGTGGGAACGGAGGAGAGACTGGAGTTGCAGACCAGCAGGCACATCTATAGTTAACAAGATGGAATGTTATTTAAACACTTACAATAACCATTTACTGGACTGGACCAGCATAGCGGTCATTGNGGTTCCAGCATAGCGGCTACCATTGTTACATTGGACATCAATCTCCATATAACAGACTAACGCTGCTCCTCACCTTTATTCCAATGTGCATGTGCTGCAGCTCTGACATGTAACACTTTACATCAACTGATCTCTATATCCCATCTCACATGTAAATAATCTTCATAATGCTAAAAACACTGCGCAACATTCACAGCACATGCGCTGAACCAAATTACAAAGACGAGGAGCAGTATTATACTCTAAATCTATTTATGAATGTTTATAGATTGGTGATGGCTCTAAAGCTAGAGAGAACTGAGAGAGATACAATACAGATACACACATATACAGAGATTCATACACACATACACAGAGAGGCATATCAGCAATGCCCAGAAATACGTATACATACACAAAAATATATAAGTAGATATACAGGGATCTTTAACAGTCACCAAAGGGTCAAACATCAACATGTTATTTTTATTTCTTCTTGTCCTTTTGACAGGCTTATTAGAATAAGGTTGTGAGGCGACTGGCATTGAGTGTCTTTCTGCTACCTAACCGGCGTACATAGTCAGATTCGTTTTTCTTGCTAAATGTTTAATACAAAATGATAAATGGTATATATGAGATTAGAAACTCACCAGCTGGGAAGGACAATACAGGATGAATTGCTGGATCCAGTAGGGTCAGGCGTTCAGATAATGGATCATTGTATGGAAACTGGGTGGAAAGTCCCGGAAAAGTGGCACACATTACACATGATGAAGAGACCTCACAAGGTCGGGGAACACTGCGCTGAACCTGTGTGGATTTGCAACAAACGACATAAGGGCTAGCAGAGTGNAGTGTCTCATATCCATTTATACTACAGCACATATACATACATATACTACAGCAACATTACAACACTGGATTTTTACGGCATTATAATGGTGTAATGTATACAAAAAGAGGAGGCAACATTCATAAAGTCACCATCTTCAGCACAGAACACAGCAAAGATATGGTACATGAAGGCCACACAGCAGTGATGATGATGGGCAGGCACCAAGCCCCCATGATTATTTTTTTTCCCTCATCATAATGTTTCATTGGATATACCCCTAAACGTTAATTTAAAAAGGCACTTTCTGACTACAGTCCATACACATTTTACACTGCATTAGTATTAATTACTAAGACAAATGTTAACACGCTTACCTTCCTGTGGAGAGGCAATATCCTGTCCGGCCTCACCACTCTCCGCCTTTTGCAGTGGAGAACTGGTCTTGTCCGAGCACAAACNCAGCTGCTATCCACTGAGGATGATATGGGCTTACTGGGTGTATGCTCTTCATGTTCTGAAGCATTGCGTGATGGCAGCCTATTAAAACATATTTGTGCAGAAAAAATAAACAAATTATGCTGCCAACGGTGAAATCCCTGTAAACCTAAATGGTATGTGCAATGTACCAACACCGTACTGTACAGATGGCCAGCCTTCCATTATCTGCTATTCATTAATATTTATTCTGCATATAAACACAACGTCTTGAGAAAATCAAGGTACTAGTTCTACATGGCAGGTGTCTGGAGTGGATTATCTAAGNGTTGAGCAAAGACGTCATAGGCACTCACTGAATTTGCAGGGACAGAAACCAAGATCATACCAGTGTGTGCGCAAGATGGAAGTCTATGTCAAAAGGCAAATTTGAGTCTTGCAATGCAAGATGATGAAGGTAAGCATGTGCATGAAGTGTAGAAATGGAAATAGAGAGGATAACAAGGAGTGTAAGAGTGAGCAAAAAAAATATAGAAGTCAGAAGAAGGCGATTGGAAAAAAAAACAAAAAAACAATGGATATGTGAGGGGGATCAGCGGAGGCATGTCACAGAATATGCACACCAATGATCATTTTACTTTTTCAGAATAATCTCCTGGGTAAACTATTCATATCCACAATATAGTACATAATAATAATGTTGAATTATGTTGAAGAACAGCCCCCACCACTGCACAAAAACATAAAACTGTACTCACGTTGCAACAATGCCATTAATGGGTTTCTGCAAGATTTTAGCTTCTGTACTTCCCAGTTCAGTCTGGAGAATGCAGATGAAGAAAGGGTTAAAGCCTTGAAAATGACCAGACAACGGTGAGAACATCTCCAGACATATGATTACAGGGCATTGAATCATGCATTTACACAACATGTGAATGAACGCACCGACACAAGGAAGCAGCAGAGGGCGCTAGACAAACACTTGTGTCTACACTGATCACAAGATTTCTAGAAATATGCTGCAGTAATTACACCATATGGGAGGGGTGTGAAAAACATTATGGGACCCTTTACCAGGAGCACAGTGCAAGTTCAATCTGATATATGTGTATATCACTAATCAGGGGAACATCATTAGAAGGCGNGACAGTGCACCTCTGAAGGTTTTCAGCAAATAACCTGAGCACTGCAATACCAGGGACCAGATGGCTGCAGAGCTGCTCAGTAGTGTTTATAAGTCTATCATTTCTTTCCCATGTTAAATATGCAGTCTGTATTTGCTTATTCATAANACATTATAATGGTCCAAATATTATTAATTTCTTTATTTAATGATACAAGTAAATGCCATAGCAAGAACTGGATTAAGAAGATGATAAAAAAAAAACACAACACAAAGGCAAAATTTTCCTACAACTATAAATGATAGCAGTAGGAAAAAAGCATGCCACCAACATAAATTGTTTCATTTGTCTAGAACTAATACAGACTGAAATAGACTATTAGGAGTCCCTGTGGGGGACAGGGGGGCTGTACTTCATGTATGTCATGGAGTGATGTGCAGCCCACATGCCTTTTCCCAAACAAAGCTCTCACCTTCATTTCAGTGTCGGGTAATGGAGATACAGAGGATGGTGTTCGTGCATCTGAAGGATGTAGAGAGTCCTCTGTATTGCTTTCAGATGTACTAGTAGCATCACCAAGGACAACCTGGCCCTGAGGACATATATACATGATCAGAAACTTGCAAAACATCTCATTTAGATATTTAAACCCCTTTAGANAAAAGTAAAGTTAACCCTTGCCATGCTTACCTTTCCTGCTCGCAGCTGTCTATAGAAGTCTGTGTGCTGGCGGATCCGATATTCCAGGTCGGACACATGCGCCTGTAACCAGTTCCACCGACTAACNACATCTGCTCGCTCCTGTGCCCAAATCCACTCACAACGCCTCTTCCTGAATGGAAAGCAGAAGACAGTCACTTANAAGGCCAATGCCAGCAAGTTTATCTGTTATACATCCTTTAAATTGCACCAAGCGAGCAGGTGATAAGACTAAAAAGGAAAGCAATCATTATCTGATGTACAGAAATAGGTCTGTGCATTAATGATACCANTACACTGACCCAATATCAGTGCTTGCAGCAGTCACTAACTTCACCATAAGGAAATCATAGTCTGGAATGGCCAAGGTTTTACACTTTATTTCAGCTATGAGACTATGGNAACTATGCCATAAAAATGTGCAATGTGATGGGGAAATATCTGATACAAGAGTGATATATCATTTTAATAAAACACATAATATATATTGAAGCTTACTCCAGCTGTAACTTCACAGAGCGGAAGAGATATACACTATACTTCCTGTAAGTCTATTTACGTCCTGCTCTGCTTACATCCCTTCCTTATGCTCCATTTTAGATACATTTCTATTGAAGAAGCATTCTGTACAGATCTCTAGGGCTCTGCAATGTACCTGCACAAGGGGGTGAGTCATTTGTAGTACACTTGTGAAAATGTGATATAAAATATACTGGGTAACATTGCACAATGTATTGGCTTTACACAACACAAGATCTGCCAGAGATATCCCTGGATGGAGCGGCTGTCACAGATATATGGACAACCACCCACAACATTCAACTGAAAAACAGGTTTTACACACACATTTTACAGCACAGCTATGTGCACAATGACAAATGTTATACCATGACATAACTCCATCCATTGCCAAACATCTGCAACATGACTCCCCCTACATTCCCCAATGCCACCATATGCCAAATCCTTCCAACAACAACAACTACAGGCTCTCAGACTGGTTTGTGCTGGTGCTTAAATACTGCAGAGGGATGTGAAGGTGTCTCACATATGTGCGATGGATCATAAAGAAGGCATATACTACACAATAATCTACCTAACCTGCATTGTATGCTGCATGGGCCATTAATGGATTAGGCCAAGAAACCTTCCAGTGGGGGGGGGGTTAATTGTGTAGAGCATTGCCCACCCCTGTCCAGAGACAATATTGCAGATAAGGACTTGAGAAGTCTGGAATATGTGGAGCAAAGTAAAGTACATGTAACTATAGTAATAAAGAAGAACATCTAGCTCAATACACCACCAAATAAGATTTCCTGCTTTACACNCCAACACAAAGAGTTTAGACCGTTGTGTGTGTACAGTGTAACTACTGTGTTCTGCAGTAATATATTCATGAACGTCACACCCATGGAAAGAACATTACTAACCACTGCATCTAATCACAAGCCTGTCCTGTATACAACCACCACCAGAGGCCCATTAGGTCATGTCCGNGTATANGAAATATTACAACAGATTTAAACANTCTCTCACACAAATTACCATGAACACACATTGTGGAAGTTAAACTCTGTAAAGCTGTTTTTTTCCAAAATGTCTTAGTTGGAGCCACCCTTAGGGTCTAAG
>JABWIB010000495.1:56377-81958 GCA_016617825.1 Platyplectrum ornatum
CCAACAATTATCCACACCTACAGGGCTCTGAGGCAGCCATCTATGATTGTAAGGGACTATAAGTGTGTGGGTCCCAGGAACCAAACTAACGCTTACAATCAATGCCAATTTCCAGCTCCCATATTCAGAAATACTACATTATATATTCAGAGTAAGAAATCTTTTTAATGCAAACGGTGGATGGAGCGATGTACCAGACGTCATATGGGCTTGTATCATAGGGTCTGTACACATTCCACAATATGCAATACAGGTTTAACATAGTTAGAGCATAACAGTGTCTTGAAAGAAATGCCAGCTCATAGCAGCATTCAGCACAATTAATAGGACTCTGTTATAATAAACATCCATTAAAGCTTTAATGATCATTTCTATTCTCTTCACAGGACACCTTAAAGGGGAAGGTCCACCGTGAGCTACACAACAAGATATATAGTCACGTAAATCCTCTATTCCAGTATGAAAAAAAACAAACCATAAACAAAAATCTTTTGGACACAGATTAGAACCGGATTAAGTTCATGGTAAAGCAGAAGGGACCATTTTCATCCAACAGGTAATACCCAATGTGCACAAATGTTCAACAACCCGTATTTGGCGACATGTCCTCTTCAGTCACTGTTCTTGTAATTAAGAGATTTCTGGTAAGTTTTATGGANACACAGACTATATACGATACATGGGGAATAGGTGTTATACCACTACACTTCCCCGTCACATAGGCCTNAAAAGATGTTCTAGTTTGTATTTACCGCAGTGTAACATACTCCTATGGAGTAACTCCCACGCTGGCAGTATAATGCAGGATAAGGTAATATAGAATTATAGCGGTAAGTAATACATCAGATCTCATGACTGTCTGTAAATACATACTAAGTTAAACTGGCCATCAGATATTATGGCTAATGAAGTCTGGATGTTATTGCTATATGGCCATTTAAGAAGACCAATAACACACCGCAGGGATGTATTCATATAGGCTTATTGCCACTCCTGCCAATATGAGACATGAGGTGAAACATATGCCATGAAAGCACAAAACAAGCACAAAGCACTACCGTCCCTTCCTAACCTTATCCTCAAACCCAGCACATGTGATCTAGGATTGTGGGAATGTCTTGTAAAGGGGGAGGGTGGGATGAGAAAGTAGGTCGCTGGAAAGCGGAATTGGATAGGAAGCAGATGGAGAANGATAGGAGGCAGACATGATACAACTGAAGAGCACTACTATCTTACCGATCACATCATATGTGTAAGAACACTATTACTAACTCACTCCATTCTCTTACTTCTAGACTGGTGATGCCACAAAATAATGGTCCCACAGACAACCATGAACAAAGGTGTCACAGAGAAGAGCACTTACATAGCTACAAACAGGTCTTGTTTTACCACATTCTTGTCCTACCACAGCAATACAATGGTTGTTACGTGGAATACACTGAACCTGGCCGCACACTAGGGATCATTAGTGATGGTTAAACCACATTCAAAAACATGGATAAGCTAATATACAGCCCTTAGCAGTGACAGTTACTGCAGGTTCCTTACGTGGAACATGAACATAATATCCTGGATAATTGGCGCATTCCACTTCTGTTTATNTGACATTGGTTCAGCAACAAACAACAAGTAAGCCAAGGCTCCACAAATACCAGGTATACACACATCATAAAAGCTGCACTGTGTTTTATTTAAAGCCAATTTCTATTCAGGGAAGCAAAAGCAAAAATATGTATTTAGGNCTAAATTTACTAAGCAGGGAGATAGAAAAGTGGGGAGGTTGCCCATAGCAACCCATCAGATTTGATCTTACATACTNCAGTATGTAAANCAGAGCTTGACTCTGACTCCCTGCTTAGTAAATTTAGGCCTTGGACCCTAAACACAGCATAAAAATCCTGGACACAGCATAATAAAAACCACTAATGAACACGATAAAGGCCCAATACGACACACTGGGGGTGCGATCATAGTGTATTGCAGGGCTCGGTAAGTCATGGTAACCAGAAACCTGGACCTGGGAACAGAGCAGTGACTGCAGCACCTACCTACCAGTCTCTCCTGGGGCATTGCTCCCTTCCCTTTAACTGAAAGAACAAACAAGACCCCAGCAGTCCTAGCAGCACATGTCCAGTATAACGCAGCTGAACGCTTCTCTGTGTTGATGTGCAGACATTATATAGGTGCCGCAAGGTAATTCATGTATAAAGTGCTGCAAACATTCCTCCAGTGCTGTTACCCGCCACTCAGAGGGCTTTATACATGTAAGTGAATGGGGGGCTTTGCTTGCTAGTTTCAGCAGGCAGAAGATTAGCAGCTATGGTTAAACAGGAAATAAAGTCTGGGAAGACTTCTGTCGTCAAATAAAGGCCTTTATATGTATCCAAGTAAAATGTATTCAATATACAGCTTTTTTTGGGTTCATGCAGACCGGTCACATATGCACATCTTTTAAATGTTTCAATGCACTTATATGGGTGATCGGGTGCAAACATACAGCAAATATATTTAATAATGCAAAGAAAACATATATACTGCAGTTAGGAAGTTAGCAACAGATCCAAAATATAAATGCACCAATTCTGCATCCGGATGTGTCTTAGGGACCGAATCAATCCCATGTAAATTCTCTTATGGCATAGAAAGATCNTGTTTTTAAATANGCTCCTCAATGAGCCGCNAGCTAAAAAGCATGAGATTTTCTTCCTTATGTTATTTGCGCAAGGGAGAAAATAACACACAAACCGACACTGAATCAGGCCCCTAGTCCTAATATAGTAAGTCTAGTACTATCCAGACATCTGCACTGTCCCCATGTAAATGTAGGGTCTGTGAGAGGAGCGACCTCCCTTTGTCATGACGTAGAGCCAGCATTGTAGCTCTGACCACAGCAGGAGCAGAGTTCTGGACCCAGTGCTAAGATTTTATTCACAGCAATCACCAATAAAAGAGAAGTCAGCATTAAACCATACCAACANTAACATCACATAATGTACACAACGGTTATATGACTGTACACAAGGTTTCATTTGCTTGACCCTTTAACATTATTATTGTGCTTTTTTAGAATGTTCAGAAAAGTAAATCATCCGATATTTTTTTTATATTTATTGACATAAAAGTGAAACATCTTGCAGTCACTTGCCCGCTATCANATTATATGGTAATTGCGCTGGTATCCAGATTGTCTGTACTGTTAGCCNACTGGCTGCATGGGTCTCCTTGTAAGCCCTGTAGAGATTGGGCTTCCTGACATACATACTCACTACAGCAATTATTGGTCAGACAATTGTGCGATCAGANTTCTCTCTCTAGAATATGGCAGCTTTACACTAGGTCTTTATCTCTTCATCATATTCATTTCTGTATCACAATGTTGGGAACATTTTCTTGGTTCTCCTCTGTGGTGGGTTCTGGCTGCCGCCAATGCTGGGGGAGAAACCAATGCAGTTTATCCACAGGGGAGGTCTACCCATTGTCACTAACCTGACTTCTGAAACTACACTGACAGTCAGCATTGTGCTTCAGTCCCAGTACTTTCAGCAGGTGAGNAGTGCATAAACCAGCAGCCTCTCCTGATCAATACGACCACCAGATTCCAATATCTAGTTGCTGTGGTAATGAGCATCTGTAGAANTGTGCCTCACATGGATGTATTATTTACATGCAAGTACTCAGCTGCACTAACAGTGTAACAGTAACGCTGGTCAGTATCTGTGTGCAACATGCAACAATAAAGTATTCTCCCTGCATGCACACACTGACATTAATTTTACCCCCCCCCCTGCAATTCAACATGGTTTTACCCACTCTTGAAAAATCTTTCAATTAGAAAAATGTATCTTATAGTGTATGGCCAGCTTAAGCCAATAGTGCCTAAAGTCTGGATTTGGTTCTTAGGGCTGGATTCAGCTTTTCACTCTCATGACTTACACTCATGAGTTTTACTCTCATGGGTAAAACCATGTGGAATTGCAGGGGAGATAAAATGAATGTCAGCGTTACTGTTACACTGTTATTAGACTTGTGTTGGGAAACATCAGTTGTCAACTGTTATGCTGATTGCAACTAATTAAATGTACCTCCCCTGCACTTCAACATGGTTTTGCCCATGAGAGTGTAACTCATGAGTGTAAGTCATGAGAGTGAAAAGCTGAATCTGGCCCTTAGTGTGGAAATCTCATTTTCACTTGGTGAAAAAGTTGACATCTACAAAGCTCTTGTATACAATACACCTGGTTGTATCCTCCTCACACACAAGTCTCTTATATCCAGAAATGTCAATTAATAAATTTCATATGTATTTATGTTTATATTTTACCAAGCCCAATGCAGACCTGCACACACATCTCCATTTACTATGCAGCAAAAGAAAATAAAGGTGTATAAATAATAAGTGCACAGGAAAGGGTTTTTTTTTTAAATAAATTAAATCATAATATTTATGAAAAGGAATAAGAAAAAGTTATTTAAAACACAAAGTAATAACAGCATATTGAGCGGGTGCCCTCTGTGCATTTTGCTAACTGTATCTGATGTGTTATTGTGAAAGCACACACAACCATGAACTGCATATCTGTGCCTGGAAAANGTTACATGAAGACTAGGATCTAATGCAAACAGGACTAACCAAAACTATACTACCAGATGAGCCAACAGGTTCTTCAGGGCTCCAAGGTCTCCAAAGTCTTATAAGAGCCCAACTGTGCAGCGCACATTATTATGAGGGATTAACGTCAATCATTTCTCTCTCTCTTAACTTAAGTGTAAATAGAACCCCCCACCCTCAACCACCTCATTACGGCCTATGTCAGGAAACCTATAGAATAAGAACTGAAGGCCTTCAATCTCCATACATTAATAACAGCAGCATTCCCTGGAAAATCTACATATTAATACCTCCTTATAACAGGGGCTTCCACAGGATACACGTCCTAGAGAGAAGAGGTAGGATAGAGGCAGACAATGGAACGGCTGGACCTCCAATGTCACGTGACTTCATGCGCCAATTACTGGACAGCCTTAGAGCTCAGTCATGAAGTGCTAATGTGCAGNCATACTATGCCAGAGTAACGCTGGAGTTCAGTCACACAAAAAGTATGTTGTACTGAAACGCGTGGGAGGTAGAACCGTCATACAATCAGAGCTTACAGCCTCTTATCTCACTCGTCACATGGCTTGGCCACAGACACTACAATACGGCATAGACTACCCATAGAGTCACGCAGCGCATGGCCACTGAGATGGCGAGAGCTGCGGAGATCATAGACAAACAGGAAGAGTTGGTCCCAATCTATTATGTCAACATTGTGACGAAGCTTGTCCAGCCATGATAATCATAATGGGAAAATAACCATACAGAATGACTATCATCTGTATAAACAGTGTCATGAAATATTACTCAGGAAAGAAAAATGAACACATCATGTGAATTAGTAATGTGAAGACACAGCTCAGTTTCCTGGAAGATAACACCCCACAGAGCTTTCTATCTGGAATCCCAGTCTCATCATCTTCCCATATCGCCACCACGAGGGGGACGTATAATCATCAGGTGTACAGGCAATTCTAGGACTGCTGCCCTTACAGCACTGGCAGAGTTAACACTCCCACACCCAGGAATTCTAGGAATGCCAAGGAATCTAGTGATCTTACTGGCTGGCAAGGAAACGCATGTTACCATGGCAGCAATGCCCACCTCTCACAGATACAATAGCTATTAAGTGGAAAGGCAGAGAATGGAGACAGCGGATCCTGCACTAAAGAGCTTAAAATGGCTAAAGTCTACAAGTGACTTACTGAGGCTGCATGTGTTACACGAGTGCCGAATCTACCCCTATTCTACAGCAAGAATGACAGTCACACACAAGTGTAAGTCTATGACACCAAGGACAAAACACTAAAGTCTACAATCATTGGTAAACTATAGACAATACTTCCAGAACTCCTGTGTGCAAAGAGGTAGACCCATCAGCCTGCAGAACCTTTTACATTGACCCAATGGCAGACACCACCGAGTTAGTGATGTTTAAGGGAACGCGATTGTGGGGTTTGACTAGCACGGGACCCATAATTCCTGCAAAAAGGTCAAACCTCAATACATTTACACATTATTTTGTTTTGCAAATGAATTTATACATAATAGTAAAGTTATGGAAGTGAAAAATATAGGCGTACGGTCTTGAATTACAAGCAGTAGGGAATGAACTCCCATCACTCCCCAATACCATCCGTGCACATAAAACACTGTGTGTGTGTATCTAACAGTGCAGGATAATAAAACAGGCGGAACAAAGGTCGGTTGTCCTAGCGTTCACACATTACATAAGACAGTTGCGTAAATCCCCTATATAAGTATTGTCCTAAGTATGGATCCACTTCATAGTGACAGAGAAATGAAAGTATCCATGTAGTCATATAAAGGAGAGTAACAGGAACAGGAACAAGAAAGTGCATAGGAAACCCAGCGAGTAGTTCTTCTATGCCACAAATGTAAATGTGATCAATACATACAAAATGTGTGTTAGAAAACAAAGCACTGTACAAACATGCAGAAATAACACGGCTTTTCTCATGAAGTGTTATAAGAAAGAGTAGAGAATACTCACAGTGGAACGTGGCTCTGCTGACTATCCACCCTTCTGAGCTCCTCTTCCTCCACATCAGAGTCCCCTCCTGAGCTACTTTCTGTGGCATCAGAGTCAAATCCCTGCTCACATGTCCTAAGAGTAGCAGTGCCTGAGCAACTCAGTTTCTCCAGCTCGGCAGCCGCTCCTTTCAAGAAGGCTTCTGAGCTGCCGCTTCCAGCTTCACCCCTGCGCTGGGCATCAGCTTTACGCGTCACTACAGTCAAACGAGAGCGTGGAGTCTCTGGACTCCGGCCATAGGCTGCCCCAATCAGGCCACCTAACTGCTGATGAAAATGACGCTCCACCTGCTTTGCTTGGACCAGCTGAAGTCTTTTTTGGATGGATCGTGCCCTCTTTTCCATCTCCCCATGGCGCCGTAACAAGACCTTCAGACGTGCATCAGAACCTTCTTCTACACGAGAGCCCTTCTGATTAAGTTCCTCGGCTGGAGACCCTGGAGGAACATTTGGGGCTTTCACCCAAGGTTCCAGTGAAGGAATGGCTAGGCTTGGGGGTTTATCCACAGCTGGCTTTGCAGGTCTTTTGGCCAGTCCATTCAGAGGTCCACTTTGGCTCCCTCTTCCAGAATTGGTGATTCCTCTCAGCTCCTCCAGGTTGAACTCCAAAATGGAGGAACGCCCCCGGCACAAAGATTGAGACAATATGGATCGTGGAGTAAATACTCCAGCCAATTTTAGTTGCTCCTTTCCAGGTGGCCCACTGTAGTTTGTTACCAGGTCTGGCGGGGCTGGTGGAGGAAGACAGCCGCCGTTGGTCTCACCAAGGGGGAGGGAGGAAGATGGGGGCGCCAGTTTGAAGTGCAGGTTGTGAGCTTCAGGGGCAGGGTCAGTGAGAGCAGGTGCCATCGCAGCCATTCAGCACGGGGAAGAGGGCAGGGGAAGGGGATGCTTCCCCAATAGGGGGGGCTGAAGTTGGCCACACTGCCCCCAAGTAACTCCAAGGTGACACACCTATAGCGAAAGAGAGACAAATGAGTATATAGATGAATAAAACTGTATACATAGCTTGTTATATCCTCTGGTTGTTTCTTTACACCTCCATGAAAACAAAAATCATGATGCAGATATTAGGTTTAGACCATTGCACTGTGTATAAGCAGATGAGCCACAATTGTGTCATTTCACATGACCTATTCCAACGATCTGCACTGAACTAACCTGGTCAGCTCACACCTACAGTTTTCAATTCCATAAGACTTAAAATGTTTTCAATAAAGGAAGATGGAATAAGCTGTAGTCAGTACGTCTAGGTTATACCAGATATCTGATAAACAACGGCAGAGGGTGTTGGACCCTCAATGCTACACACACATGAAATGGTCATTCTTTAAAGATATCAAAATGATCTGTACATAGAAGAACAACAACAGTTTACAAAAGGATAACCACAAAAATTCCTTCTAGTATGGTAGTCACATTCACAGATACCATTTACATCAGAACATTATTGATTAAAAAAAAAACCATATACGGTGTTTCCCGGATAATAATATCTCTCTCAATGTTAATTAAAATAAGACCTACCCCGAAAATAAGCCCTATGGTGTTTTTTTGGACCAAAAAAATAATAAGACAGTGTCTTATTATCAGGGAAACACTGTATATCTTTTGCACTTTATAGCAGAACTAGAAGAGCAGATTCACAGCAAAACTAATCACACAGAAATGAAGCAAATTGCAGTGTAGTTTAGTTATAACTAGCAACGCTAAACAAGCCCCAGAATATCTGATGTGACCTGGCAGCAATGGATCTTACTATGACCCTGTGCAAGGGAGATAAAAATCCACAAGGCCACATATTCCGAGCATTTATCATGGGAAATATACACGCAATGCTCTGTAAATGTCACTATATAACACAAGTAGAAGAGTTCTAAGGAATGAAGTTAGTGGTGAATGACATGGTTAGCAGAAAATACAGGAAGATGATGAGAGTTTCAGTAACTATGTCATGTGGAATTGCATCAAAAAGACAAAAGGGAGGCGACAAGGAAAGGCGTATAGGCACGAGTCTTACCATGGAGGAAAGGGAACATATAGCAGTGGGTACACCTGGTGAGGATGCTTGCAAGCCCAGGTGGACCTGAGGGTAAGCAATAGAGCCATTAGAGGAGAGCAAGAAAAGAAAGGAGACAGTACAGCTACTAGCACCATTGTGAGCAATCACATTACTCAGGCAAAACGCATATGAACCAGAATTCATTTTCCTCACACATTTAGATGCATTTGCATGTGGAAATACATTACATTTACATTGCGCTCTGATTGAAATACATGTACAGCACTACAACACAACACATATCAATGGTATCCAGCGTTTGCTGGCAGCATTTATACGTAGGCTTTAGAAAGGTAGCCAGCTTGCCATTACACACACAGTACACACAGACCGAGGAGGATAAGAACATACAAGTAAGACACGGGCTGTACAGGGCAGGAGAGGATCAGTGAGGCACACAAAGGAGAGGAGGTGGGTGGGAGGCAGCTCTCAGTGATATGCCAGCAGATAACACAACTATTACATTGTACATGTTATGGGAAATGAAGTTCAAGGTGTGAAGGGAGCGGTGTCACACATAGGAAACAAGGGGTGATCTATAGAGCAGCATGCAGGGGGTTCACAAGCCATAACAAGCAGGGGGACACCACAGCTTCCATCTGTCACATGACACATCACATACACAAACATAGCATGCAGCACACCTACCTAGCACACTCATATACAATCTCCCTACAGGCACCCCCTCCCCCTCTCCTTAATGCAGGAACAGGGCGGTGGCATGAAAAGGGTTACTGAAGGCAACTCCGGCCGCTCACAGCCATTTACTAAGCTATCTCAGCCCTCACAGCAAGTCACACGGCGAGCAAACGTGAGGCNACGGGAAGAAAAGCCACTTACACAGGATGCAGCCGCCTCCGTGCCCCCCCAGGGGGGAAAGTGAGTGTCCAGCTCAGGGGGGGTGGAGAAGCCCCCTCCAGGGTTCAATCTTCACGACCACCTCCTGCAGTCATCGATTTCTCCAACACACAGAGACAGCCCCCTCCCCCCCCAGCGGGGGGCAATAAAGGGGTCGGGGGGGCAATAAAAATGTGGTGTAGTAAAAGAGTTCCAAGAAGAAAATGTTCCAGCGCCCCGGAGAATAGCAATGTAACGCGACCCCCCGCCCACGTGACTCGAATGAAATGCAGTGTGGGGGCTGCAGTGACCCCCCCGAGCTATCACTGGATACTGAAGAGGAGAGGGGCAAAATGGCGCCGTCAGATAGACGGACGGAGAGGAAGACTGCGAGGGAGGGGGAGGTGGAGGTGGAGACTGATGGAAGCACGGAGAGGAGGGGAAGGACAGTAAAGGCGGCTGCTCCCAAGCTCCACCAAGCGGACAAACTGAGGAACTGTCACACACACTGGAATGTACAGGAGTGTGTCTTCTATATGTCACAGCATACAACAACACACACATAACACAATGTCACAGTCATCCACACAGCTATCTATGCGGACCCCTCCATACAAAGCTCCCTCAGGCATCTAAGAAATGTGTATTTGGCTGTATGGTTCGAGTGAAGGTCACACCAGGGAATATCATCACCAGTTGTGACAGTATACAGATTATACATGTCTAAATGAGATTGAAAAGCGGGGATGTTGCCCATAGCAACCAGATTCAAACGCACATTCTCCACGATGTAAAATGAAACCGAGCTTGAATTTGATTGGTTGTTATGGGCAACATCCCTTTTTTGGGATCCCCCTGCTTAGTAATGTAGGCCCATGTCCTTCTTGCAAGTTTACGGTTGGGAAGCACAAGTCACTACCGCAGTGCTCAGTGGCAAATCCAGCATGATATATGCAGTCACAGAATTAACACACTGCTTGTGTCAAGACGTAATAATAATGAAACAAATATATATATATATATGCATTATGAAGGATTCCACATCTCCCACATATAAGAAAAAGCAACGTGGTACTTTAGGGTAAGGGGTCAGTAAAGCAATCAGCATTATCATCACTATAAGGCCTCTGTTCCAGTAATCGGAACACAGGATTTGTGGTTCTCTGGATCTGGTCTATAGTTTGTAATACAGGTCTTGTATGATGCCACCAAACACAATAGCGCTGTAACACTATAAAGAACACACCTGAAGAGCATTGCTAACCTCCCATGTGTTTCTACTAGTGCAAATACCCAGAGTCTGTACCAAACGTTCAAAGTTCACATAGCACTGTATACCCTCCTGATGGCATAATGTCCAGCCCCACTAATAACAAGAACAATTAAAGATTAATTAATAACGATCTTATTAATTACAAAGCAACAGGCCCTTAGAGAAAATAACAGTATTCCAGGTCAATGGATTTCCTTGGCTTCTATAGCAATACACGGATAATATCCTATGCCAAGCCTTTGTTCTCTTTCATGCAACACTGCAGAATATGTTGACGCCATAAATAAGAGTACACTATCAGCGACCACATCAGTGGCCAGCAGAGGGTGCCCACTGGCTGCTGTGAATGCACCAAAGAACCTCCCGCGCACTACACAAACAACAAAGGGAGGGGCATGACATCACAGAGGGTATGGCAAAGCATGCAGGGATATGTAGTCCTCACTGAGACCACAGCACAATGCAAAACAAGCATGCTATTGCCCAAAATACAATGCAGTATGTTCCGGATCACACAGAGGTTCAGGCAGATAGCTAGCGTTTCCTCAGTGTGCACTCCAATCAATGTGAATACACCTCATATTCTGCAGTGTAGTTACCCCTCTATCGTAGCTACAAGCTAATACAAAAGCACAATTCAGCACAAACATGTAGGAAATGTCCTGTGTTAGGCAGGATTTACTTCTAATTTCTGCAGGTCGAAGAAAACGAAACAAATATAAATGCAGATATAACACACCGACACGTTACAACACAGGGAAAGGTTAGTAGGCATGAGCTGCAACAGAGGACGAGCTGACAGCGGCAAATAACATACAGACAACATAACTAACTAAAGAAGTTTTTCCTAGAATCAATACTATTTAAAAGAAAATTTAGGTCAATTAACCTGAAAACGATGCAAACCTAGCATGACGTATAATATACAGAATGCTGAACCCACATAGTTATTTACACATCATTAGACACAGCCACATTTCTGCACTAGTTAATTTAACCATAATAGCAGAGGGTTTCAGATAATATACAAGGAAGACTATTACTGTATTATTGTACAATGCAGTACTGTATTGTCACATAAGAGTCCAGGGCAGGAGCCAGACACGAGGGTTCAGGCTGGCAACATGTTCTGCTTGTCTTATAGTGTTTAGTGTGTATATATATATATATATATATATATATATATATATACACATACACGGCCTGTGCTGCTGTAACTGTTATACATGTGAATGGTATTACTCACACTGCATTCTCCTGAGTGTTTTACTAGCAGATTACATAAGAATATGTGTTGGCATGTGACAGCATGGTGAATAGGCAAGTGAATGGTTCCCATAAAATCCAGTGAAATGAGAGTATAAGCAGAGATCATAGCCATGCTTTATAATGCACAATACAATAGAGCATGTCACACGTCAAACACTACATTTCCCACAATGCTCTGATTGCAGGAAAGTTACATAAATATAGTAGAAATTATAGAGAATGAGATGAAGTGCTGGTGACACAGAGGGGTGTGCAGCCGGGGGTGGGGGGCTCTGCACACCAAACACTTTTGCAGCAGCAGTAGTAGAATTAGGGGGTGGGTGGGGAGGGTCCTTCGCATGGAAGCTGACATGGAGGGAAATTCCAAAACAATGGCCGGGAGGCAGCGTGTACACAGCACAGCCCCGATCCCAGCCCCGGAGATGTACTTACACGCAGGAATACACGGGAAAGTGGCGGATCTCAGCGCACACGGCACGCCGCTCATCGCTGCTGCTGCCTCTCAGTCATCTTCCAGCTTTACACAAACCACACTCAAGCTGCACTACACCCTCCTCCCCAGCCACAGGATGAGTCCATGCAACTCCCAGGGGGGGGACACCATGCAGCTCTCCAGCTCACATTCACGGCGCACTCGCGATACAACAAGGAGTCCCTGCATAATCTAGCCTGTACCATGTGACACTCACTGAGCAGGGGAGCACACATCATGGTCGGACAAGAAACAATCTGCCGCTTTTGGGAGAGCCGCCCCACCCCTTGTGCAGTCTCAATGGTACAGCCAACTGCTGCTTGTTCAGAAACATAAGCCTGCATTACCGGACTGTGGTCACTGGGGGGCGGCAAAGCGAACAGACGTGTCATGTGCCGGGTTCCATGTCACATCAGCCCTATTGTGCAACAGGCGAATAATGCAGCGATCGCATAGGCCGCTGTGTCATTACTGTACATCTAATCAGCCAGCATGATCACAGACACACAATACAGTGATTATATAATCCCTTATTAACGTTACACAACATTACTCTACCGTACATGACATTGCTCTATATGGGCAGCGTGTAAATCATATAATCTATACAGTATAACTCATCTCTGGTATGACCAGGACACAATGCTACATGTTTGCCTATAATGTATTTTAAATCATACAGAAGGAGAGTTATTATTTGCCCTGGGAGCATCTGTGAACACTACACTGAACAACAGTTGATAAATTAGATGAAAATAAGCAAATACTTATAGCTGCTAAGCACTAAACTATGTGGGAATTAAAATGTGGGGATGTTGCCCAAAGCAACCGATCAGATTCAAGCTCTCAGTTTCATTTTACATGCTGGAGAATGTCAGCATGATTCTGATTGGTTGCTAAGGGCAACGTCATTTTTTTTATTCCCACAGTTTAGTAAATAAGGGCGCTATGTGTATCACTCCCCTTATAAAATGGACTAGATGTGGAAATCTGTACTGTATATAGAGGCTTACACTCACCATACACACCTTGTCCTGTCCCAGGCACACAAACACCAGGAAACATCCACAGTTCTTATGTCCGCATCCAGTCCACTATGTAAATGGTCATTTTGATAAATGGTGTTATTGTTTATTTCTATTACAACAATGAAGAGATTGCTGAATTTCTTGTGCACAAAGTAAAACATAAACCATTTAGTAATAAAGTATATAGAGAAAATATACATTTATTCCCTATGTATTCACGAAGACATGGTTAAACGTTTGGAATAATAAGACAACATACAATTCATCTGCATTACCTGAGTGCTGGAGATCCCCATGCTAATTGTACGTTGTCCCTGCTTCAGTTTAGGTGTAAGCATACCATTTGTGAAAGAGGAACATGATAGATATATACCAAAAAGAATATTCAGCTGGATCCATACCCCACCTGCATAGAAGAAACAGAGGTCAAATAACATGCATAACACTGCTATAACATTTAAGTATATTAGAGACAACTCCTAATAAGAATACATAAGTGAATAGTGTCATGGTACAATGGCTGACATAGATTAATGGTAGCAAATATTAGTTGATTGGATTTCTTGTATTTTCCCTGCGATTTAAAATAAATCATTATGTACCTGTAATAATTGACATAAGTAAGTTATGAATATCAAAAATGTTAGAAGGTTGTTCAGTGTCCCTTAAAAGTAGAATAAAGCCATTACTAATAAATACAACTTAAATAAAAATATACAAATTCTACATATACATATACAAATATAAATACATAAAAAAAAATATATAAGTGGATTTAAGTGTCAGGTTTGAGGATTTTGTTCTAACATATGTGTGTGTGCTGTTGACTATTATAAACTATTCATAGTAATTTCATAGTAAGGCTAAGATAAGCACTTTAATAAAGTTCTCATAGACAGTCTCTAGAGTATCATGTCATGTGTCCTGGGCCTAAATTTACTTAACTACAAGATTGGAAAAGTGGGGATGTTGCCCAAAGCAACCAATTAGATTAAACACTTTTCCAGTCCCACAGTTTAGCAAATTTAGGCTCTGGACATCATGTTTGGCCTTCATGCTCTTTCCTAAGTTCACCGCCATGGGTCACTGACACTAATAAGAATAAGTTTAAATGTGTACAGAGGAATTCACTGTAAAATCTAAAATGAAACATTAAAGATACATTCAGGGGCCATTGAAATGAGTATTTTATTCCAAGTTCCACAAAAGAAATACACACCAAATGAAAAGCCCTTCGAATGTGAGCGTTGCATGTTTTCCCTATGTAAAATATAAAATAATTAGATGACACACTATATGACATGTATGTGTGTGTGTGTGTGTATATATATATATACATACACACCTGTGACAGAGTCTTACCATGTTGTTGACTGCTCCATACTGTACTCTTCAGATGTCTGACTCCACACTTTTCCCAGCCAGGTCATTATACTAGAAACAAGACAGAAACACATGTATCTAGATATAACACACAATATAAAATGCTGGTTTTGTACCCAACTTTGGAAATATTGAGCGAGAACTTTTTCTACGATGGCGCACGAACCTGTGAATTAAATGACAAATGTTATTACAATGCAGAGGTTCTCAATATCAGATTTATTTTATTAATCCGGATTCAAAGCGGTTTAGGCTGAAAATATAAGTTGCATAATTTGCGGCTTAACCCCAAGTATATTTCTATATCCTGCATGCATATATTCCCAGAAATAACCATGCGTATATACGTAAGCGCTCCCTTCCCCTGCCCACCATTTTGATTTACAAGATGGCGTACTCAGAGCGGAGACTTCTTTTTGTTACATGTACACTATAGATGGGATAAGAATGTATATACTTATTGTAACAACATGAGGAATATTCTTTTTATATATAATTGAGAGTTAAATAATAACACTGGAAAATAAGCAATGTATTCACATGGGGAGACAGGTTTACCTCACCATGCAATAAAATATCATCCTATTTAACCCCTTAATGCCCACCGAGTCCTCATCCTGCTGGCTTGCCCTCGGTGGCATCCTACAGTGGAGCGCAGAGTATCCTAGCACAGCTGATCATACAAAGTTCCAATATATGGCCTGTTTACTGCTAGTGAAAGGGAGGGATATTGTGCAGCAATTCTCTCTATCCAGTGTATGCAATGCTCTGCAGCCGTGTCCCTCTGGCTTCCCTACATACCCAGGGGTGCCAGTCTCACCCCACCCACTGCCACCTGGTGCATGAACCCCACTCCCCACGAACCCCTTTGCCTGCACCTACCTGCACAGCTCAACCAGGGCTGCTGGATACGGCCTCACCCATCTCCCTCCCCTGTACGCGTCTGATTGGCGGAAGATGAGCAACTCGGCGAACGATTGGCCAAGGAAACGTCAGTCAAGCAAAAGAGGGCGGCAAAGTAGGCGTGCTTTAGTGCCGTTATTGTGTCCCTGCTTGTAGGCTTGTGAGGGGAGCAGGGCTAGGGGGGGGGGGGGGGGGGGGGGGGGGGGGGGGGGGGGGGGGGGGGTGCAGTCATGGTGTGAGTGTCACCTCATGTCTGTCATAGTGGCCCACTATGTGTCACTTCAGTCAGTGTAATATATAACTGCTAGACAGCACAAAGTGTCACCAGCCTGTCACAACCTGTGCCCCCCTCATGTGTGGTATATCACCCACAGACATGCCCTGTGCCCCAGGTGTATACCTCTATGTATAATGCACTTTTACTATTACCCCTGAGGAGAATGTGGCATGGTTACTCATCTGGCTGTAGTGTCTCTAGTACAGCAGGAAAGGTCAATGAAGCATGTAAGGCCTATGTTTACATATCTGCTATGTGTGACTGATACCCAGTCACTTCTATGAGTAGTGTCCCTGCCCCATGCAACAAACATATAGAAATAAGGAATGTATAGCCTGCACAATTCTTCTCCTTTAATCTAAAATCTGCTGTAACACATTTCACTAATTACAATGTATATATTGTTACATTTTCATGACCATTATACATTTTGGAGACTTTCATCTGACATTGTGTTTATGTCACTGAAAAAGTTTATTAAATATATAACATAAGTATATTATATTATATTAGTATACGTTATATAACAATATGTGAAATGTATAACAATGGTTTTGGAATATACTGTATATCTGTCTACAGTCTAGTTCCATTGGTTTCCATTCAGTTTTCTTTTTATGTGAATGCTAATAAAAGTTTCTTAAAATTATTAAAAATGTTAAATATGACATTACATTAAATCTCATTAAATGTTATTGTAGAACACCACTATATGGAGCCAGCATTATGACAGCCATAGATGACATTTTGCATGCACCTGTCAAATAGTAACATTGCCATTTACACTATATTACACGATATATTTAGTGGAACTCAACTGCGCTACAATGTTTATTGCCCAGGACCCAAGTTAAAAGCAGACCTTAGTAATGAAACTACCAAAAGGCAGTATACAATACAATTTCATTCATCTACAAACCTATTTAACAGAAATTCACATTATGACGTAGAATAAGTATTAAGGTTCATGGACCTGACACATGGTCGCTAGGGACTCTTGAAAAAAAAACTGTTTTTAAAAATGAATATTAAAACACACAATCATTCCTTTTTTAAAATGAATATTTTTAATAAAATTTTTTTTTAAATTTTTTCTTACATTTAATGAAGGTAATTGTCCGTAGGCTGCTTTTCTCATTTACATGTGTCTCAGTCGCAAGGATGTGGAGATGTGCTTTACGTCCGCATCCGTATGATTCAGAGTGGACCTGTGCATGCTGGAAAGCCTGTCTGGCGGAGTTATTGCAGTTATGGATGGTTTTACAAAAATAATTTTGTGCTACCGATATTAATTTTAAATGTGGGGTTAGCGCCTTTGAAATTATTAGGATGATCATAGGATTCCATACCATTTAAAACAATATTACAAAAATTATAATCTTTGTGACTTGGTTTTGGCAGAGAGTATAGCAAGATATCTGTACAGTGTGTACAGTGCAGAAAGTTAGTAGAGTTGATGATCACAGTTCTGCTGGCACAGTGGTGTAGTGTGTACTTATGGATCTGCATACTCCACAGTACTTGCAAATCATCAGTGAAACCATCACATATGTGGTTTTATATAACTAGATCTGTAAATATGATTATATCGTATATAATAAACTATTAAAAAAAGACCAGCTGTTAAAATAAATTGGTAACAATTTGGCTTAAGTTTTGTAGTCAGTTCCAAAGGGTATTCAAAATCCTCAATTTAAAATGGTCCAATTGCACCCACTATGTCAATCAACTTAACAAAGACATTACAAGTTGAAATGCGTTGATGTTGAAGGTGTTCCTCTGAACTTCTTCAAACTACATTTGAAATTCACTCTGCACAACATATAAAATCCTTGTGTTTCACTACATTTAAGGGTTTATAGATTTGATAGACTGTTTGTGGACCTTATTTTTTTAATTGTTCATATTTACTTTTTTTTAATCTGTGGCACACTGTCTTTTTACGTACATTTCATTGTATATTGGAATAAATGCTAAAACTTTTCTACCATTTGAAATATTATACCCCGTTCACATTACCGTGCCGCAGATGATGACTCTGGGGTTTTCCTGGCCACCACGGTGCATATGCAGACTATGAACTGGCGTTTACCGGCAACCCTTTCTTTTTATCTGGGTCCGGCCAGAGAGAGCCGTGGTTGCCGTTTAGATTGCCTCGTAAAATCTGGGGCTATTATGAAGATCAGCTTTTTCTTGAAATCCCCAGCTTTTACGGTCTGGGCCCGTTGTTGCTACTTAGCATTCTCACCCTTTTCTGTCAGCTCCCAGGGAGGCACTGCACGTCGTCATGACATTACGACCATGTCCCCTGTGCAGCCCAGCCAGCCAGCCTGAGCCCCTCTGTCATTACAGAAGAGTTCAGTGCTAAGAGACTCACTGAGCCACAGTCTAGACATCACCGATCAGGTAAGGGTTTTATTTTGTTAATACATATGTGCAACATATATATTCTATAATGTCTGTATGTTTAAATAAATAAATAAATATATATATATATATTCATATTGGGATACCTTCAGGATCAGTGGCCCTTTTTCTGGGTAAAGGGCACCTCTTCACACACAGAAGTGTAGAAATAGCACACCAGTGCAGGAGTTTAGTACACCTAAACCACAGATAGTTTTATTGGTTCAGCAAACAAAAAACTTAAAACATAAAAGTATGGGCACTAACTAAACACAGTGGTCCTCTCTAGCCTACTGCCTGCACCTCAACAAAAGCGTAGCATATCACTTACATCAGCATATAGGAATTGCAGGTATGGTTGTCTCTCAAGCTGTCTGCCTGCACCCAGATCAGAGACCCTATGGTTTCAACCAGACACACCTATTAAGGCCTTAATCAGGTGCATCCCTGATTGGCTTGACTACGCCCAAACTGGGCTTGGTGGATGGTGGGCCATTCCACTCTCCCATCCATCTAACCCCAGGGACCCTTACCAGCTTTTACATAAGCCAAAACACACAGAAACAAACAACAGTACATTCTCCCTGGTGTTTTAGCAGACACATGACAAGAACTTGGAACCAATATAGCGTCACCCCTGACCTTATCACAATATATATAGGCGTCTAGTTTATTGTTTGTACCAATATTGAGTATTAACAACTTGGGAATCTGCATGTAATTCAGTCAGTATTTAAACCCTGGTGACTAGTCTCCACCACGCCCCTTGACGAAGTCCTGAGCGTGGAGAGTAGCCGTACTGTGTACACCACGGACTCAGCTGATGCTCCGACGCCGGGTCCCTATGTCTGGTTAAGTACTTTGCTCAGAGGAGTCACATGCTATATATGTTTTAAACCAAGATTTTATGTGGTACGCCCCAAATTGGCACTAACTCATATTGTTTTAATAAAGTAACAGTATTGCAGCATAGAGCGTCCTCTTCTGCTTATTATCATTTCTGATAGATAGATAGATAGATATATATATGTGTGTGTGTGTGTGTATGTATATATATATATAAAGAAAAATCCAGTTGTATTACAAATCGGATATCAAAATCAATTGTCTCCAATGATTCCACAGTCCAAATATTATTTTATTTATAAAAAAGTGTAGCCAAAACAAAACAACAAAAAACAGTGCTCAATAAAAACAGGATCAAAACGGGCTTGTAGGCAGCATACAGGCAGCATGTTCAGCAGTTGTAGAAGGATCAGTGTGTTCACAAGTATTTGACTGAATATTCCATATATTCTTAAGGCAAGGAGAAAGTCTTTTGTAATAATAAAGTTTGCAAAGTCTCACTTGATCCAAAGTGGTAAGCTCCCAAGTTCCATGATCCGGCTCCTGCAGTGTCGCAAATGACTGGAGTATGTTGACAGTGTCCCGACGACAATTGTTTCGGTGCCATTACAGCACTTGCATATAAAGGCTTATCATTAGCGCTCTCACCTGCATGCCGAACATCACAGCAGCGCGAATAGCCTGATATTCAGATCAGCCCACGGCATGTGTCATGCCCCCATACCCGGCAGTCTGTGCATCACGTCAGCTAAGAACAGCGTCATGATGTTACATATGTCATGGCAACGGGATGCTTCATACCTGCTGCGATTCTACAATATGGGTTCATGCTGTGTGTGAGCTACAGCTGCATGTAAGACAACAAAAATGAATACATCTGACCTCAGACACTATAACATATACACCTAAAGTCTACTAGGATTAAAGAGACAATATTTTAGAACATTAAATATGCACATGTATCTTATTCCATAATTCTGCAATCAACACTGGAATCTTAAGAGAGCAAAATTAATCACCCAATTCAATATATGCATTACAGACAACAAGTAAGGTTTAATTCCTCATTAAGTCCATCGGGAGCCATATATACAATTTGTATAGTGCCCACTTAATCGCCAGTGCTTCCTTCTCTACNATGGCATACCTCTTCTCATGCACATTGAGTTTTCTGCTCAGATACACCACTGGATGCTCCTCCCCATCTCGGACTTGGGACAGTACCGCACCTATCCCTACATCTGAGGCATCTGTCTGCACAATCAATTCTTTGGAGAAGTCTGGCGTTATTAACACTGTGAACAATAATTTTAGTGCCCTAAAGGCTTTCTCTACTTCAGGGTTCCACGCTATTTTTGACTTTGTTCCCTTGGTAAGGTCTGTCAATGGGGCTACTGTGGTGGCAAACCTGGGAATAAACTGGCCGTAATATGAAGTGATCCCCACAAAGGCCTTCACTTGTTTCTTATTGACAGGGCAAGGCCAGTTTCAGATAGCTTCCACTGGTTAAGTTAAGAGGCATCTGTAGAGTGGGAATATGAACATATAGTGTATATAAGTGTATATAAGTGTTTATATTGAAGATTGATGGCCACTAGTAAATATGAACTGGATCAATAGTAATAATACAACACACCCTTTGGTGGTTTGACATTTAGGTGAATACAAGTGGTGGGTCCATCATGCCCCCAGGACATTGAGGCCGTATTGTTTGCACAGTAGACCTACACGGTCAGGGAAGATTAGGATAACACACTCTGCATATATATTAATCTGAGGGATTAAAAATTAGGATTAATTATTTATTGCGCTTTTAAGGTTATTGTTTTGTTGTGGTATTGGTTTCACTGAGGTGAGCTGAAGTGGATGGTCCAAGTTATGTCACTATATTAGGACCAGTGGTCGAAGTGGAAATTTAGAAGTGCTGGTATGGATATTTAGAAGTGGGGGTATGAAAACACTAAATATAATAGAAGTCAATGGAGATTTGTAGTTTTTCGATTACAACGTTGGGAGAAGTGCCAGTATGGCATACCCCGTATACACCCCCACTTCGAGCCCTGATTATGACTTGATTTACTGAATCTCCCCATGCCTGGAGAAAGCCTCGGAGAGAGGAGAAACGCGTTGGTAGGGGAGTGGTTTTCCATGTCAGTGGCATTCCTCGTGTCTGTATATATCTAATAGGTGGTTAGCTTGTAAAGTTTCCAACTTTTCCAACTAATCCTCCAATTTCTGGTGTGATCACTGAGTGAGGGAGCCTCAGGATCCACAGATTTTATATATTAATATTTTATTTATACTTGTTTTATGCTGAGATAATTAAAAATGGGTCTTTACATATCTGACTTTATGTGAGTTCATTCGGACACCTGGTTTTCGGTTTTCGGAGAACACTGAAGGAGCGCTCGATACACTTGGTTCAAGGGTTAATATTGTGAGTACCCTGCACAGTATACACCATTGTGATACCATACAGAGGTACACTATATGCTTCTTTTTTCTTGTTTTACCGAATACATCCCTGGGAGTTTCTGTGTGTAAAGGACTATCGAAGGATCAGCCCAATAAAATGGATTACCTTACAAGCAAAATCCCCAAATCTCTTTTGTGAGTATATGAGAAAAAGCAGCAGAACTGTGTTGTTAAACAGTACTTCACTATTGTATCCGGTTTGTGTTTCCCTCCATCAATACCGGTGGGGGACCGAGAGGAGGATCTTTTCTACTAGCTCTCCAAGGATCGGTGGGAACATTGGAGATTGATGTGCCAATGTACAAGATAACCCTATGACAGTGTGTTTCTTGGAGGTGTCACACCATTTGATTTTTCAATGCTTTCCATGCCCTGTGTGGTGGGTGACCGACTGCAGGTTTGATTGAAGTAGCAGTTGCAGTGTTTATTTCGGAGTGGTGCTCCTTGGACCCAGTGGGCAACTATCTAGTAACACCAGGATGAGTGTTTTTCATATAGGCCTAGCACTGCCCCCCCTTCCTGTCGAGTGATGTGGCAGCGTGACGTCATCACGTACCAGCGCAATGTGATGATGTCACACCGCTTCAAACCACCGAGGAGGGTGGTGGGGTGAAGCTGCCCACTCTCCTGATTTTTAATTACCGTATTGGGGTTTTTTAAATGTATTTATTTTTTCATACAATTTTATTTTACACTGCCTTGATGCTGCTCGGCCACCCTAGGCACCCACCAAAATTTGCCTAATGGGCGCACTGGCCCTGGACCCACGTGCTGACAACCTAACTAACCTGTGTGATTAAGTGCTACAGTTGTTTGTTTGAGGTCCTGGCAGTAGGCCTGGCCTCTGGTTAGAGAGGCATACCTGTGTTTAGTTAGTGCCTAGACAGGCTAGGATTTATGTTTATGTTTTTTTGTTTAATGAAGCAGCTGCGGTTAGTTACACTAAAACTCGTGGACTGGTGTACTGTTTCTACACCATGTGCCTTTTATTCCAAAAAGGACCACAGATCATGAAAGTATCACTATATATATATATATATATATATATATATATATATATCTATACACACCTTCACAATATTGTAATATACATGCATTCTTATGTCTCTTGTAATCTATGCAGGAAGTAATTAGAAGTTTAATAATGCAACGGGTCCAATCGGCTTTAAAAGTCTATTCCTACATGGAGGTTGGTTCTTATTTAATAGCCATTCTATTCATTTTTTTTTAAGCCATCTGTTGTGCTGTACTTTTTTCACAGACAGCTGGTGTATGCAAGGGTAATAGGTACTTCCCTGCTTGGGTATAACATAATCTAAAAATTACTTCTGTTTATAACGGAAAAAAATAGAACCCCATAACACACAGCTATGTTATTTAAATAATCAATTGCAATTTGATGACAAAAAACCTACTAATAGCAAATCATGTGCATAACAGATATGGATGTGTTGTAGTATATTAAGACATCATGATTTCCTGATAGCAATATCATAGTGGAGAAAATCACTGAGCAGGTAATCACCATGTATGTTTTACTTTGATCTTCTGGGTAATTATTCAATGATGGAGGAATGCATAACATGACTGATATGGTAAGTTATTCCTAGAGTATGTCCCTAGTACTGGTCTTCCATTTCTCCCCTTCCATGATATGAATCGAAGTTATAGGAACAGATCAGATTTAACCTTTGGAAAAGATGTGATCAACCAACCCAGTTATAGAGGAGAAAAAGAACACCTGTTGTTCTGGATTATGTTCAGATTACTGTAGGGTATGGATGAATGGATTTATCCTACGTGCTGAAATGAAAGTGTGTTGATTGACAGAAAAGAAGGTTGTGTATGGTCTATGAATGAGGCAATGCGGGTAAATGAAGTTTTGTATATTGGTAGGAATGTTGTAGGTAAGTACATGGTGTCTGGCTTTCATAAGGCAGTGTAAAGTGTAGAGCTGAGCAAATACATATTTCAACTACAACCTGTATTCTACTATATAATGTTATAATTTGTAGTGAGTGTTGCTTAGGTTGATATCAACACTCATAGACATGCTTGAATAGCTTCTAGGGCCTAAATAAAAACGAAGATTTTTAGCCAAATTCGACAAAAATCACTCTAGTGTGTGGCCAAAGCAATTTAAATAATCCAAATTCTATTTATCTTTTAATCAGTGTATTGTGTTGTGCAACGTGTATTCATACTCATTGCAACCAAACCAATCCACGAATATATGAGTATAGTAGTTTCATCCCACCCATTCAGCTGGGGGGGTGTACCTGCTATTCATAAAAGAATATCCTCTCCCATCGGCTAAAGCCTGTACCGGAGCCGGGGTATGTACCAGGCTCCGCTAAAGGCTTCAGAAGATAGAAGAGAAAGTTTTCCCTCTGCTGAAGTGTAGGGGAGAGCTATTACTAGAACAATGATCATTCTATTTAATGGTGCCATTATAACAGTGGTTTTCCCATGGAAAAAACGTCCCGTTTAGCAGCACCAATTGTCACGATCAGTGGTGTCAAGCGATTGGTTGCTATGGGCAACATCCCCAATTTTCAATCTCCCTGCTTAGTAAATTTATGCCCTGGGGTGTCTCATGGTGACCAGTAAAAAATGTAAAAATACCTGTTAAAAGTAAAAGTAAAAAGAAGAAATAAAACATACTCACATTCCTGGGGTCTTCGCCGGGCCCCGAAGCTGTGCCGGCTCCTTCTTGTGATGGTCCGGCGTCTCCGCCTTACGGAGAGACGCTGTATATGCAAAGCGCGTCTCCACATACTTGCAACTGCTTAGCCCTGCTAATTGCTAGCGCAGGTTATACCATGTCCTGACATGGTGTAAGCTGTGCTTAGAAGCAAAGAAGCAGGTAATGTCCTATGGACAATTACTTGCTTCATTAAGTTTAAAAAAAAATTTCATTCTTTTTTAAATATATTAAAATAATTCATAAAATAAAATAAATATGTCTGTGTTGTTTTTTAAATGTAAAAAAATATATATATTTTATTTTACTATAATTCATTCAAAACAGTAACTGCCGGCTTTTATGACCACAACGATTGCTGCGTATATACATTAACAGAGCCTCCGAATAGAGCATCCGGAGCCTCTGTGCTTTTCAGCTTAGCTCAATTCAGAGCGCCGTTTTTTCCGCATCATTGTTAATATAAAGCAAATCCCCTCATTAATTCCATTTTATCATATTGTGACTCCATAACAAACACTGAGGAGCATACAAAAAAAGTTTTTCAAATACAAATTACATGTAGTGTAACTGTTGATGTAAACAGATAAGCATACTCAACACTTGTTTTAGTGATCTACTTTATTTCTAGGTTAGGAATCAGCCCTTTTCCCTTCATTTAAACATTTAAGTGCCATTAATATTTTTAGGTGAAATTAGGCCCCTCGGCGTATATTCGGGTTGGCTGTGCGCAGGACAGCCCTGTCTTGATGAATAATGAGAGACGAAAGAGCACTAAGCTCCGAAACCCGCCTGGCCGAAGCTATGGCGAGTAGAAAAACTAGTTTCCAAGTAAGAATTTTGAAGTCCACCGTTTCCAGGAGTTCAAAGGGGTTCTTCTGAAGTGCTGCAAGAACCAAATTCAGATCCCAGGGAGCCACCGGGGGTGTAAAAGGTGGTTGAAGATGGAGAACTCCCTGAAAAAAAGTCTGGACCTCAGGTAATAATGCCAGTCTGC
>JABWIB010000495.1:86103-100969 GCA_016617825.1 Platyplectrum ornatum
CTCCCGGGACAGACTGGATTCAAAACTGAATCCAGACCCTGTACCCAGCCACCGGAGGAAAGGTCCAACACAGAGGGGACCAGGAGAGTGAGACCAGCTGTTGTGAGCACTGTCGTCTCTCTCTACCCCTCGGCAGAAAGCGCGCCGTGCGAGAGCTGCTGCAGAGCGCACCGCTCTCACTCTCCCCCAAGACTGCCGGCAAAACTGATAAAAAAAAAAAAAGTAAAATAAAAGTAAAAAATTAAAAAGAAGTAAAAATAAAAAACTGACTGGCCAGAGACCAGCCTAGAGCGCCCAAACTCCACGGGCACTAGCTAGAACTGAAGCAGGTGGGAGGTTGGTGGGAGGAGGGGCTTTCCTGTGAGGATTTTTTTGATTAACCCTCTAGTGCCCAGATCCAATACCACAGCACCAACCCTAGCTGCAGTGTCCCCCAGATGCCTGAGAAAGAAAAATGTGTTGAAAAACTCGGCTTATACTCAAGTATATACAGTAATAAGGAGGTGATGTAAGGCTTACTGGTAAGAATTGTCAGCCTCTTCTCCCTATCTCCATTAAACAGTGGATTAGATTTTGCTACATTCCAGTCTATTGTAGGGAATGGTTGGATAATTTGATTGAAGTTGTTTTATTAGTCTAATATAAATGCCATCTGGTCCCATTGATTATTCTACTCGCTGTTTTCATGTATTTTGTGGGTTTTTTTTTTTTACTTTTAATTTACCGTAGTTTCATTCATCTTGAGGCAAAGAATTAAGATGACCTGATATAGCACTCTCACCTTCAACTAGATTTAATATTTGGTTTTGATGTTATAATAGCTCCATTTTTCTAAGGTCACTTTATCTAAAATAAGTTTGTCCTTTTTGGCTAATGGCTTTCCAACCTTTGTCAGTTTTTGACGCCGCCTTTTGTAAACCTACAGCCCTTATATCCAGGCCTCCACACTGCCCTGCATCTAAGCAGTGCAGCCTTGTAGTGTGCCATCAAGCAATTTCTCTTCCTTTTAATTAGGCTTTTGCACCTGTCAAAGTTAGTTTGGACCACGTTAATGAGCAGTTCTTGACACTTGAAGTTAACAAAATATTACTTGCGTTCCATGATTTTTGTCTTGATTTAAAAAATCAAGGTTTTACTTATTTCAGAAAAAAATTGGGTTCTGATAGAGAAGTTAAAAATCTAAAAAGGCAGATTGAAGACTTGTACTGATGAATACATTTACAGTTTAAATTACAGAAAAAATCAACAGGGAGAGAATAAAGCTTCATAGTTTCCTTGCATCAAAGTATATGCCACATATTTCTTTCAGTCTATGTAAACAGAACATCATGCGTCAAGATATATAAATGGCCTTAGGCTGCTCTAGCCATGATACCGTTTTTCGCCGATAATAAGACCTCCCCTATAATAAGCCCTACACTAGAGTCCTTTAAGCTGTTTAAAATAAGCCCTACCTAACACAAACTTACTACTAACCTACGCTACACACAAACATGTGACTCGGATCACATGTTCAGGAATCCAGAACACTTCCGGTTATGTGTTTGGCTGGTGCTGTTACAGGGCATTTGTACTGCTATTGGGGACTCCTGCTTACTGGTAGTGTGCAGTGTGTGCCTGGCTCCAGCAGTGCTCTCCCCACAGCACCCCTCCACACACTGCCAATCTCATGGAGGGACAGAGGCAGAAACTGACTGTGACCTCTGCAGGGAAGCAGTGGGAGGCTTCCAGCACAGGGCAGTCCTGCAGTGATGAGTCAGTGCACAGTCCCCCCCCCCCTCTTTTTCCCAAGTCAGCCTCAGGTAAAAGGTTTTTTTTTTTTACTCTTTTTATGTATGCCTGTATGTGTGTGCATGTCAATATATGTGTGTGCACGTGAATATGTGTGTGTGTGTGTGTATATATGTATGTATGTATGTATGTATGTATATATGTATACACATTTTTGGACTTTTTTGGACATTAATTAAAATTCATGCCATTGTTTAATAAAAAAATAAGCCCTACCCCGAAAATAAGCCCTAACATGAGTGAAACAACAGTAAATCTGGCTGTGGGTTCCATTTAAGGGCTCCTGTTCCCAGAAGTTCCAGACCTCTGGTAGGGAACCTGGATAGAGAATATCCAGTGTAAGCTATCCCCTGCAATCCACGCATGCGAGGGAATCCACTCATAGCTGACAAGAGGTTTGAACGCTTCAGCTGGAAATGTAGCACTGGGTTGAGCTGATAATTGCTCAAATTTTTTTTAAAAGAAAGAATTAGCTTTTTATGAAGGCATTAAAGAATTAATAAAATAAAAATAATTGACATTTCTATACATATAACAGTTTTTGATGGTATTTAAAAAAACCCCAGAAAAGGCTTTCTTTGTAGACATCTTAATAACAAAATCACATAGACCACGAATATAGATTTGTAAGAAAAGCATCCGTATGGCCGATCAATGTATTTAATAAAATCGAGATGCTCATTGTCTGACAGGAAGAATCCTAGTCATCAGGTAAGATGTATCTGCATTGCAATGCTCTTGGTGAATCAAATAAATAGCTTGACTCAAGTCAGAGCACACACATATTCCAGTAATTTCCATGGACATATGTAGCACCTGAACATGTGCCAATTCAGTAACTCCCCCAGGCAAATTTTTAAAAAGTTTTTATTTGGATTTTTCACATCCTTAAATGATTCGCAAAATATATTAAACCGTAACCTCCCAACCCAAATAATGAAACACTGTACACTTCCTGAAATAAAAAAAGGGGGGGGGGGGAGGAGAAATAAAAAGACAATCACAGTCACACAATAAAAGGGTTCCTACCCCACCAGATAGACCAGTGCCTCAGAGCAACTGTGTAGCTGGTCTGGGTGGCAGTGACGGGAGTATAATCTGTTGGACATCATGCCAAAAGTTTAAATGGGAAGTTGTGCCTCCTAAACTCAGAGTCACCATATGCAAGATGGCCAAAGCTGGACATGCCCAGAGAATTAAGTCTTAAACCTGAGCAGAGAGAGAATGGTGACAATCCTCCTACAGAAAAGCCAAACCCACAAGGCAAGGGATGTGAAACATGTTCATTTGGATACAATATGTTTAGGGGTGGCCAAAATGTTAGATAGGCACACAAGATGGCTACATCCACCATATGAAGTGTAACAAAGGAATTTTCTTTTTTTAGACAAAGCACAAATCTTAAGCCTAGAGTCCCCCCAGCTATCCTAACCTATCTTTGAAAAGGAACCATTGCAAGTGTAAGGGGTGTTATCTTAGAGTACCATTAATTACCACTCTTGTAATAAGCCAATATTAGAAAACGATTGGGACTAGTTGGAAGATTATGGCTTTTCCCACCCCACAGTGATTCATGCAGTCACTGTACAGTAACGCCGCTACCTGCTACTTGCAATTCCCAATTTAACCGGCTAAATAAATGTTTGAAGGCATGGTATGAAGTGTTCAGTGTTGGGTGTTAGGAGGGAGGTTTCAGTCTCAGGAAAAGACCTCAAGTGGAAAGGTTTTGGTGGAAGATGCTTTGTAAAGTCTAGTTCACAGGGGAATGAATAGGGTTCCGACATTGGAATCTGTAGGTGAATGGTTTACGTGTTCACGGCGAGAATAAGAAAGTCTGCCAACATGATAGTCAATAGTTTAGGCAGTCTCAGCCTCTGTCTCTTCCTTAGAACCCAGTCCTGAATAAATGTTATCCAAGCAGCAATCCTTCTAAATGGTGTTCTTAATGAGGGAGTGGAAGGAGTAGTATCAGAGTATCCATCCATGAAAGGTGAGTATTTGGAAGGCTTTACAGCACACTTCATGTCTGAGAAGAGAGCCTTTAGCATCCCTCAAATGTTCAGCAATTTCTTAGGCATGAGCAGGAAACGCCTGGTGTTCAACCCTTTTATCATACACTCCATGAAACACTAGGCACCTTAGAAGGCTGAAAAAGGAATCCAACTCAGTATTACCACATATTGCACGGTCTTCAATTTTCTGCAGTTTCGCAAATTTAGGGAGAGGCGGAATGGCTGACAATGATGAAAGAGGCAATGATGATGATACAAAATGGCAGCCTTGGAAAGGCATCTGAGAAGGCAAGGGTGAGGCAGGGGTGGTGTTGAGTAAAATAACAGTCAGACACCCCAATGCCACATGTCCGGTGGTGAGTGAGGGGCCGGGTTAAAACTCATCACTCTCAGCTGCGTGCAATTGTGTGTCATCTGCATCCGTCATGCTGCTCTCCTGTGATTCATCCGTTCCCACTTAAAAGAAACAGGAGATCTCTGTTAATTATCATGAGAATGGTGCCAGTTCAAGCTGACTGCTTCTGATATGACACATGGGCAGCAAGCTTTACAAAACATATTACAGCATTCATTACCTTTCTTCAAATAGTATGGCAATGAAGATAAAACACAAACCTATACAATTCTACAGCTGTGTTATCAGAGGAAGCAATGGGGTTACAAGTAATAAATGGATGGTGAAGAAATCTAGGATGTTTATGCTCCCCCGGGAAATGGAATTCTATTAGCAGATCATTCTTACAAACATTACAGAGGTTGCTGTATAGTTAAGCTAGGTGTATATTTCACCAACATCAATGTGCCAGCAAATCAATTAAAATGGTTGGAATAAAACACGTTTAACGTATAGAATTATCTGCCCGATGTTTTTTCTATTGTGGTACATGCATTGCATGCTAAATACATTTAAATTAGTCTATGCAATTATAATGCAGTAAATAGTTAGTTTTAGTCCCAGAATATACTAAATATTAGGAACAGGAGAGCTGGGTGATGGCTGATAAATGGATATGCCTTAATGCATTAATAGGGCAACATGGATGGCTCATCAGTTAGCACTGATGCCTCACAGTGTTACGGTTCTATTCCAGACAGGACTTTCTGTGTGGGGTTTGTATGTTCTCCTCGTGTTTCCTTCCATATGCCAAAAACATACAAGTAAGTTAATTGGCAGTACACTAAAATTGTCCTTAATCTGTGTGTGTAAGTACCCCTAAAGGTCAAATCACCAATCTCCTTTAGAATGTAAGCTTGCTAGCAGGACCCCTCTTCTATATATATATATATATATATATATATATACACACACACACACACACATACATACATATTACATACACGGCTCACAACCTCTGAGCCACATATTACTTTATTTGTGTGTTATTTGTGGCCCTTCATAGTTCAGTGTTTGGTAGGGTGTAGCCATAGATCACCACTATCACTATTCTATGCTCCTTCTCTTGTTTCATTGTGGTCTCTCACCTGTTTCGTAAGGGTAGCACTCACTAACTTGTTCCTCTTGTGTAACAACTTCTTCATCGTCTGGAAGGTAACGTTTGTCTATGGCCTCTTTGATCTGGTTATTAGCTCCTTTGGGATCCAGGTCCATTGCCCAGGAAAAGTTCATCAGTGCAAGGTGTGTTTGACCTAGTTTTTTATACACCTGTAGTGAAATACAAAGAGAAAAGCAGAAAGCATGAGGATGGTTAAAACTGCTTAAGAACTACAGTCATTTATTTAGCCACCACTATGAAGGGAGTCACACGCTTGTTGATAAGGGACAGAGAATGCTCCATATCACTTACCTTTCCTATCAAAAAATAAACTAAAGACTCCTTGGGGACAATCTGTTTCAGCTCCTCCAGCTCCTGCAGTGCAGACTAGAAAGTAAATTTTAAAATATATATAAATTAAATTGTAATAACTGTACTTCTATTCCTATGTACACATAATGCGCTAGTGTTCTACCACACCTTGTATTTTTCATTGGCAAACAAGATGGAGGCTCGGTGGAACTTGCACAATGGATTTTTGGGGTCAATAGAAATGGCTTTGTTGAGTGTATCCAAAGCCTTGTCTGATTTTTTTAGTGCATGTTGCACCTGTAGGAGTTAAACAAATACAAAAACAGGTTATCCATTAACAAAATGTAGTATTTCTATTCTTAAAAAACATGACATATTATAGCTAGTAATACTGAAAAATGAAGCTTGCATAATATCAGGATTGCCAAGTCAATTAGACAGGACTGTCCTCTGAAAGCTGGGTCTGTACTGTTCATATTGAACCTTTCTTTTTGCTATAAGTACACAGTATTACTCTTAAAATGTGCTGTGATTGGCTGTAAAAAATGATGTCATTTGCACATGTGCTGTGCAGCCTATCTCCCTCACATTGCCTGTCTCTCCCTCCTCCCCTCATGTAAACAAACTACCTCGTCCCGTTTACCTAATTTGAGGTAAAGTGAACGGGGTATGATATACAAAAATATTTTACTATCCTCAGAATATGAAACAATACACATGAAAATGTGTGGATTTACTGAAAACTCACCACTCCTATATGACAGAGAAGTACTGAACTTTGGGGGTTTATATCTAGTGCTTTCTGGAAATGCATCTCTGCCAAGCTGAACTTTTCCTGCTTGTAGTAAATCATTCCAAGACCATACCTGTGACAACAAAACAGTGGTAAGTACAATAATATCCATGTGGATGTGCAACTGGTATGGTCATCATCTGTACAGATGTGTTACAGCAATGCTGTGGCATTACCCCAAGAATACAATTTGCTGGTTAAGGAAGGTGAATCTCACCATGCATTGTAGTGCCTGGGATTTACACGGATGGCGTTTCTGAAGCAAGCAAGTGCTTTGTCCAGCTCCTCTGTAAGTACAAATTCATGGCCCAAGAGTGTGAAGGCATATGCATAACCAGGATCCACCTGAATAGCCCGCTGGAAGAACTTAATTGCAATATCATGTTCCCTTTGCAGACTGAAACAGTTCCCAGCAGCACACCAAGCCTGAAATTAAAGAGTGGAACATGCAAACATTGCAAATTACCCAGGGCCACCTTTTACAAAAGATATGCATACAAACCAGTGCTCAGAGTGGGCCAATAAGTTACCATATGGTATACTAGCACTTCTAAAATTCTGGGAGCAGCTGTATCTTTTCCTAGGTTTGACTTGCAGAAGCGCTAGGGACCACAGCCAACCAGAAAATATGTCTGTGTTGTGAACATATCTTCAGCATCACATATTGACATGCAGTATATACCAAAAAAAGAAAGAGGCCTGAATTACAGTAAAGAATTGTAGTTGAAGATAGGTATGAATGTTAAAATAGGTATGATATACACAACTAGTCGCTGAGAAATGTATTTAGGTGACGTTGGGAAATGCACTATTGTGCTTTATATAAACTACTGTAAGATGACCAGCCCTATTTTGGGGCAGACATGACCTTTTATTAAGTAAAACTGGGGACTTAAAGAAAGAAAAATGTTGAGCTAAAAGATAGAGATAAGGCACAATTATGGAGCTATGTAATGCATGCCTGTGTGTGCTGTGTGTTTTCTCTCATTGTCCAGATGTTAGTTTTACCCCTACTCCCACTTTCAATCAGCCTGCAGTACCTCTGGTGAGTTTTTGTCCATATCTGTGAGGTCCTTGGACAGCACAGACAGTGCAACATCCTTCTGTAAGTGCCAGAGTGTTGTAGAGTAGATTTCCATGCCCTCAACACGGTAGTTTTCAATCCTGCGCACCTCAGAGAACACTCGCTCTGCCTGTACAAAATTAAGTCACAAATGAAACCTAAGATACTAAATTTGTTTAAATATATGACCAATAACAAACTAAAATACATACAATGTAAGTAGAGTGATTAGAGAGCAATATCAGGCCTGCAATACTGAAACAAAGACTTACATTCTATATACCAGATCCAGACTTATGTACTACTGAACTTAAAAGCGAGTGGGTAAAATCATGTTGAATTGCTGGGAAGGTAAAATGAATGTTAGTGTTTGCATGCAGGGAGAATACTTTATGAAATAAGCAAATATAAAGATACTGACCAGTGTTACTGTTACACAGTTATTAGACTTGGGCAGGGAAACATCATCTCTCAACTCTAATACTGTTTGCAACTGATAAAATGTAACTCCCCTGCAATTCAACATGGGTTTGCCCACTCACTTGTAAGTTCTATGGTACCCAAGTTTGGATCCACTCCTATGATCCAGTCTACTTATGTGTCAATTATTTTAGAAATTGCAAATAAATTGAGCAGTTTTCCTTGATCAACCGATATATACTGAGAGCTTTTCACAAGTTAATAAGCATACACTTGGAAGACTTCAATTCCTCACTTTTGGCGGCATGAAGTAATTATAGATGTAATAGTGAAAAACTTTAGATCTCTAAATCAAACAGTAAATGGAAGAAAAAAAACTCAACCCTCACCTGTAAATACTCTGCCAGTTCGAAATAGGCTCTACCGATCTGACATAACACCCAGCCTGTGTTGTAGTGGTGGGAAGGTAGGTGGCTTAGGATATTGATAGCCTCTTTGCAGTTGTAGGAACACAATGCCACATAACCTTTTCCCATGTCCCTTAAGAGACTCATTAAACCTTCTGATTTAAGAAAAAATAAAAAAAAACAAAAACAAAAAAGGAACAAGAAGTTACACTTTCAGCTTTATTAAATTTATTAAGCATGAGATTGAAAAGTGGGGATGTTGCCCATAGCATCCAATCAGATTCAAGCTCACACTCTCAGAATCTGCTCCCTGCTTAGTAAATTTAGGCCTAGATGGTGTAACAAGTCTGCAGTCATGGCTCAACCATATTCCTAAATTCATTACAAGCTCTTTCCCCCCCCCAGCTACCACATTAATTTCA
Organism: Platyplectrum ornatum; assembly: GCA_016617825.1. Classification (NCBI taxonomy): domain Eukaryota; kingdom Metazoa; phylum Chordata; class Amphibia; order Anura; family Limnodynastidae; genus Platyplectrum; species Platyplectrum ornatum. The sequence goes on from JABWIB010000495.1 coordinate 94,817, forward strand.
GTTTCCATAAAGCCGTATATTTCATAGCAGCTTCTCACTCACACTGAAAAATGTTATAGTCAGGTTTAAAATTTATAGAATATAAATCAATAGTTCATTTAAAGTAAATGAATGTAGGGGATTTCAGAGAGCCTTGGCAACTGCTTTGAGAGATGACATTTTACATTCCTAAAATCAATTTTAATACATTTTATAATATACAGGTAAAATTTTTAATAAATGTAGCAATAATGTGTTTTTTTAAACGTAAGCTCTATTCATGATCTGACAACAAATATGTACGTCTGGCGTATGCTGCAATTCAAAACATGGACATCCTGTATATAATCTAGAGGACCATGCAATATTACATCTGGGTACCTGTACATGTACAGCACATGGTGTACAGGCTTCTGTATAGATACATGACCATGTGCACAAGCACAGGTACTACATTGTAATTATATAATGTTACCCCCATGGAGTCAGACATAACCCGCATTAGGTACAAATATTTAAATGTAAACAGTCTTATTTAAGTCTGTGTCTGGATAGCACACACTACCTTACTGTATAACAACTATGACAATATTTGGGTCTGGATAGTGTATACTCCTTTAATGTACAGCAAATACATTTCTTACTACCCTAACCTCAACACACTCTGATCTTACCTAAATTCTGCTTAGCCAGGTCAAAATGCTGTTGATCTGATTTGGAATGATCCAGCCATAATCGCCAACATGCTTCCCCCCTCAATGCCACAAACAAGGAATCCTTGCCCTTTCCAGGTGTCGCAATATTTTTCTCAGCATGGCGCGAGTGTTTGTAATATGTCAAGAAGAGAAAGTACAGTGTAAAGAGCGTATCTTACCTGCTGCTGCTTTTTGTATAGTCAGTGCCTGGATCTGAGGGCCCACACTGGAGATCTTGCCTTCAGAGATGATAGAGGAATCCAACTTGCTTATTTCCAAACTCTCATTTAAATTGGTCTGAGTAACACCCCCTTTGTTTGTTTTACTTTTTGTTTTCCGATTTGGGATTTTCGGAGGAAATTTCATTTTCAACTTTTTACTATTTTCCTGTAATAGGGAATGGACTATTATTACAATGCACATATATATTTTTGCCTCCCCTCTCCCATACCCAGGTCTTTACAGTAAGCCTGCTTAGGAGTAGTCTTTTTTCTTTTTTTGGAAATTATAAAAAAGCCCTTAAACATGGGACCAGTGTTAGGCGGAGGATATAAACCATGTGGATTCTCATGACAATCATTTCTGCGAGTACCAAAGCAGAAAAATGCTTTCCATATACTAGAAGCAACTGATGAAAGAAAAGGAAAGAATATTGTATACATAAAAGAAGAATGGGCCATACATTAAGTAACCTAAGATGAACAGGTTAGGAAGTTAGGAAGAGAGGAAGGTTACTTTCTGTAACAACCAACCCTGAAGCAAACCTCACCTTCGTGGTAGAACTGTCGCTTGTGAAAAGACGAGAGCTTCGTCGTGGTAATGCATTGGGAGGGGCGGCTATTGTAGGGCTCAGTACTTGGGGTGTAGTGCTAAGCAAGAAAAAAAAAAAGGAGACAAATCAAAAAACACAAACAAAATGTATGTAATGAATTATGTTTGTACCCACATGAAGGTAAAATTTTGCATGATGAAACAGCTTGGACAATTAATACATTTTAAACATACATCACAACATTTCTACATACATGAAGAATAATACTGCACCCACAAAAACCTAGCAGCGAAAAAAAGCACCACAATTCATATTCAGAACTACCTTGCTTGATGCTATTTGTCTTTCAACACCGTTCAGAGAAACTTTTGAATATTTATATATATATATATATATATATATATATATATATATATATATATATACACACACACACCAAAAAGGGTTTTAACAGAGGCTTGCCAACTACAGAACTTTATTAATAAATTGGAAAACAAAATAGAGCATCATGACTACAATTGCATAAAATTATTACTAGTCCTTTACTAGCCTTATATTTGCTGTAATGATTACAAGTTGCAATTATACAAAGAACAGGTTGTAATGGCTTATCATAACTAGCAGCAAATAGTATGATCTAGGTAGACTGCAGGAATGAAGCAGTGTGTGACCACTATAGTTTAATGTCACAAAATGCTAAATCTTAAATCGGCTAGTCACTGTTACATGTGAAAGGTGCCAGGCTATGGGCCAATTCAATGAGAAAGCCAACTCAGATTGGCAAAAGGGAGTAGTAATGACACTTCATTTAAAATATGTTTTTTTAATTCTTGCCTTTTGTAAATCCTGGGTCTCTTTACAAGGTTCATAGACATAGTTAAAAGAAGGGTTATTCCCATGTAATTCCCAGGTTGCCTTCAGTGTGAACGGCATGTGAACAGTGTCTGATTCAATGCAGGGTTTTTTTTTTGTTTATTTTTTTAACCCAAATCATTTACTGAATAATTCATTGGCTGTGTAAACAGTGTGGTTGACAGTTTCTTTACATGATCTACCCAGGTTCAGTGTGAACGGTGTTGAAAAAAACAAAAAAAAAAAAAACAAAAAAAAAAGTTGGGTTGGCAATGTGAGCGCAGTATAACAAACATACCTGGTCTGGGGTCCAGAACCCTGGGTCTGTACAAGAAGAACAGGGGTCACATCCCGGCTATTGCCGCTCTGTGAAAACACTGATTTTGTCCCTGCTTGGCTGATTCTGGCCACGGACTGGGGATAGGAGAATTATAAATTGGTCAGTAAGAAAAAACCCCTCAGAAAATGAGCAGTACATTAGAAACACAGACCTTTTTAGCAGGGGTACCAGAAGATGGCACATCAAGGACACAAGAGGAATTGTAGGTTTGTAAGTAAGATCCATCCCCAGGACTGGGTGTTTCTAGTGGTAAAATTCCAAAACTTTAAAAAGAAAAAACAAATAAAAAGACAAAGTCATCAATCCAAACAATATCACTTACAGAACACAACCTAGAAATATGCTCTACCAGATGTATCTGTAATAGAATATAAACAGTCTTAAATATTTAAATCTCAAGTAATTATATAGGTAACAATATTAATACCTCTATCATACCCTTGATACCTCAATTAAAAACCTACCTTGGGGTAAGCGGGCTCAATGCTGCCGGCCCTCCTAACAGGCTGCGTCCACTCTTTGGTTTGTTTTGAGCCTGTTTTATCAATATAGATGTACCAGTTCCCAAGGGCAGAGAGTCTGGTGATATGACTGTTGGATCTATGTAGGACATCGATGAGTCTGTGTTCAAAGAGTATTTTAGATTGGATGATTCCAGGTTTAATCGATTTAGTTCCTGGAACAATAAAATAAACAGAGGAAGCAAAAATAAGGCCTCAGCTTTAATAAACAGATTTGCAAATACAGCACAAACATCATCCATCCACCTCCATCTTAAATTACTAATATCAACTCTAGAAAAGCGGACTCTCCCTTCTACACTACATGACAAGCAGAGGCATAAAGAAATATATTTTACAGGAGGTACATGACTACAATCATTGCTTATAAAGAAGAACTATGCTGTCTCCTGTCCTGCACCTTGTACTGTTGGCAGCTGTCACTGGTATACTCTGTACTGCCTACTGTTCATATTCTTAGCAAGCCCATTGTAACGTTTTTTTTTTTTTATTGTGAATGAGGTACAGCCACTTCATACAAAAAGCTTTTTTGTAATACAAGTTCAGTCACGGCACATGAACTGTGTGACCCAATGCAGTCCAGGCACTGTGTATGTGTCGCTATGGCAGCGGAAGCTCTTAGATCACACAACTCATGGCCATATCAGCATTGTTCACAAAGAAAAGCGTGCAGCAAAGAACGGAAAAAGAATTGAAAAAGGGGAAAGGAGAAGAGTATGAATAAGAAAAACAGGAAGAGAAAGGAGCACTAGAGGCATACAAGGGTCTATTGGAGGATTGGAGTGGATTACAGGATCAAAAAGGAAAACCGGCATAAAGTTAAGCAAATGAAGTTACGCAAAGTAACCTCAGATAATCTTACAATATGATCCTGGCTACCATATCATCGGTTTTAGGCTATTAAAACATGCAGACTTACTATAGTGTCTTGGGGAGTTTCCATTAATACTGAGTCTGCTTGCCTGTGGGATATAAGATTGTGTGTGTTCACCATTAATGTGCAAGTGTTAGGCAGGCAGCTACTAAAGTTCTGGAGAGAGGTCAGTTTGAATGTCTGCTCAGGATCTGGCTTTTCACCTGGTGAAAACATAAAACAAACAAAAACTTTTAGAATCTTTCAAGTAGTAGAAATTAAATGGAGAAAGAGAAACAAAGAAAAATTGGGTACACACTACTACTACATTAGCAGCTCTCAACATTTTTTGGGAAAGTTGGGATACATACCCATACATACCCACCGATATAAATATTTGCGTTGCTTTTTTTAAACAGATTTTTCACCGATTGAAATACATTTTATAAATATTCCCTTTAGACTTGAATATATTTTAGGAAATATGCCATGGTTACAATACAAGTAAGTTGTATTAAAACAAGTTGATTAATAATGGCCTGTATTTCTGTTTTATCATTGGACGTGTTTCTGATGTACTGTACTTTTTTTTTCATCAATATTCCTTTTTAAACAATTTTACAATAACAGGGATACAGAAAAGAAAAAAGGGAAGGGGTACAATAATGTTTTGGGGTTTTGGATAGATGGAGACAATTTCACCACCTCAGAGAATAACATGAGAATGCAAAAACAGAGGGCCTAATCCCCAATGTCATAGGACTCACGGAGCTGGGGCGGGGGTTTGCAGCGAGAGCAGATGCCATCTGGTCTCCAGGGTTTAAGGCTACAAACTCCAAGGAACCAACGAATCAGGAGAGAGGTCCCTCGGGGAGCACTTGGGACACCGCTCGTTTCCATAACATAACTAAGTTGAATCTTATTTTTTTTTTTTTTTTTTTTTTAACAGGGNAACAGGGTGGGAGGGTTGGGGTCCTTCCATAATTGAGCGATAGCAGCTTTAGATAGCTGGGTCAAGATCCCGAAACATGTGAAGCAAAGCTACAGTAGGGGAATTAGGCACCTTAAAGACCTTGGAGGCGAGGTGGAACACCGACTTCCAGAATGGCAATCTGGAATCGCCTTCACAGGGCAATCCCATCAAAGGGCATATATATATAAAAAAAGAATAATAGAAGAGTAATGTTGAACAAAAACGTGTCAATATACCCTTAGTAATCCAGTCTGTCACGGGATTAAGGATAAAGTGGGCTAGGGCCTCCAGGGAGAGGGTCTCCCGGAGCGGGTCACCCATAGCCTGTAATAGTTAGGGTCTGTCTAGCGTCCAATAGGGCGCATAGCAGGTCAGGGAGATTTCCTAACACAGCACGTTCAAGGTCCACCCAGTGCTTACTACCTTCTGAGAGGAACCAGTCACTAAGAGGCGCTAAAACAGTAGCGTTATGGTAGGCAGCGAAGTCTGGTAGACCCAGTCCCACGCGAGTTTTAGGGAGGACCATGCGACTATACATACATGAACTTGGGCAGAAGAGACATTTTATAAGCAGCAATTCATGCCAGGAGACCTCGCAAGTTTGTACTATTCAGAGTACAGGGGTGGGAGATTAACTATAAATATTGCATCCAAGGATGGATATTATTACAGAAGTAAGAAATTGCCTTTGAACAGAGTGATGCTAACACAGCCGGGGGAATATTGATAGGCAGGGCTTCAATTTGGACAATTTATAATAAAAAACAGCACTATAGGATTAGGCACTAATATATATATATTACATATGTGCGCTCCCATTATTATGTTATATCATTCCAAAGCACATTGCATTGCTTCAGTTTAAAATGCCTAATTTTAAATAAATCGACAATAACAGATGATAAAGTAGGAGCAAATCTACAGATCTGCCAGTAAACCATGTGCAGTGTGTATGCATGCTGATCAGCAATTTTAAAGTATTGCATTGTGAGAAATACTATTTATAGTGATACCTATAGACATACCTATTTCACATAATGATTCGAATGGGGACCACAGGAAGGGATTTAGACTAAGGCTCTTTTGGTAACATTCGGATCCTTTGGCCAAACGATCAGTTTTGCTGCAGAGATTAATAGGCATTGCAAAAAACAAAAAAAAAAAAAAA
>JABWIB010000495.1:114229-127992 GCA_016617825.1 Platyplectrum ornatum
TGTGACCGAGTGTCCCAGGTTGGCCACTTAGAAAGTTGGTCACCCTACCCGTGGTGGACACGGTGGAGTACAAAGATTTTATTATCTGCATATTTCCAAGAGGACTTCTTGGTAATTGCACTTATTAAGTGCATTTCAAGTATGTGTTTTAAAATAAATACAATTTTATGCTATGGAGCGCCCCTTTCCTTTTCTTTTCATATATATTGGGGCCCCGATCACATGACTGTGAATTTAACCCTTAAGGTTGTAGGTCATATTTGTCGCCTCAGCTGTGCACACATATGCCTGTAGGAATAAAAAAGGATGCGGCCTAGGATTAATTAAAATAATGTTGGACATGCCCACACTATCACACCCTGCTCGCCCCAGCACTAACACCAGCTGGTACCCTCTTAAGCAATTCCCTCCCTAGCCCAATCAGCACACCAGGGTTTGCAAGCTTCAAGATTTATTTAAACGTGACCGGGGTTCATGGAGGAAATCCTGACAAATGATAAATATAAAGGCATAAAATAAATTACATATTGCAATGCAATTTAGCATATTCAATTAGACTTTTTACATTTCACTTTGTGGCATGTTACCATTATGATAATCAAGAAATCACAATCACATAGACATAAAACATTCAACAAGGAGTCCTTGTTATAAACACTTTCTATACCCAGGTGTCATCGGGTACCAAGCACTCTCGCTGTGCATCTCGCATATTAGTGCACTTCCCTGGCCAGAACAGAAAGAAGAGGGTTGCCATTAAAGCAAGGTCGATGCGAGGTACAAAGAGATTATGTCAACCCCGGGCGATGTTTCAGTCCAGGAATGAGTCTTTCCAGTTGACAAGTGCTCCGTTTGGATTACAGTCCTCTTCCGCCTAGCACAAGCATAATGGTAGCAGACTCGGGTACCCTTATCGGTTGAGGTACTACTCAGGAACTGGTCTGCACTCATCCTGCTCTCTTTACTGTCACCTCCTGGCTTCCCAGACGTGGGGGGAAATTCACAAAAGTCGAGTTTGGGTAACCCGCGGCTGCGATAAACTCGCAGCCGCGAGGTTACAAGTACGCAGGCGCGAGGTCACCGCGTCTGCATGTTGTTCAATGCAGACGCGGTGACCTCGCACCTGCGTACTTGTAACCTCGCGGCTGCGAGTTTATCGCAGCCGCGGGTTACACAAACTCGACTTTTGTGAATTTCCCCCGTAGTCGACGGGGTGGCAAGGTGGAAGTCCCCAGTGAGATCGAACTCACGGTTTGGTGGAATCGCAGGTTCTTCCTTGGTGTTGTCATCCTCATCATTTTGTCCATGCCGCGACAAACAGTTTCAATTCCTCGTCCCAAACTTCGTGTGGGAAGGATGGTAAAGGAGCTGGAGGGGGACACCAGTTGTTGTACACCTTCGCCTGTCGCTTCTCTGCTCTCTCATCTCTATCAGCGAGTTTGGCAAGCATGGTGACGAACAGCACACAAGTTTCTTTTTGTGGTTGGGATCTCTCGCAGGCCTCCTCCATATGTTACCCGGGCCACAGTAATGGCTTGAACTGAGGCTCCAGCCAGTCACGGGGCTTTTGGTACATTCAGTCAGCATCTCAATTGCCTTCCCCAGGTCCTCCTAGTTGGGCCGTGTCCACTCCTGCTCCGACTCAGTCCCATCACTCAGGTCTACAGCTTCAGACCAGTCACACAGCCAGTCCAGCTTCTCAGTTATCAGTCCAGCAAGCTCCATCATGATGTTCTCTTTCAGCACTATCTCTGCCCAGATCTAAACCATCAGACTCAGCACAGATCAAAAAGGACATAAGACAAAGCCAAGGCCGTCAAAACCGGTGGGGCGCCATGAAGCAGGGTGATGGGGGCGTAGAGGGGAGTAGCGATGCGAGAAGGAGGGAACTAGCCCCCCCATGTTAAATATTACATCATCTGTGACAGTGTATATCTGGATACTCATTATCCAGATTTCCATTTAAAGTCTGCCGACAGAGCTCGACAGGGGGCTTGCATAATGCCAGTAGGAAGGGGGGGGGGGGTGCTAATTATAAACTTGGCTAAGCCCTTACATTCTATATTCATCTCCACATGACCCGATTTTCCATTTGACTGGTACATAAAAGGTAGAATTCTGGTGTTGTAAATCCCTTCTGTGCAAGGGGTAGTGGACATCTCTGTCATACATGGAAGTTAGGATTGCACAGCAATAAAATAGCATACAATCGCTGCAAGAGACAGCTCAACTTGCATTGGTTAGGATTCAGTGTTGTGTAATGGTTGTGGTCCCTGTATAAGTTGATGGGGCGGAAAGGTGGACAATGACAATGGGTGGAGGGATATAAACAGTACATAGGGCTGACTTTGTATATTATTCCACGTTCTGCATCACCTTTATTTTAATTAAGTGCATTGTACAAAGTTTAAGGTAGGGGTCTCCATGCAGTTTTAGCATACACTGTTGTCTTGCGACAGTCTGGATCAGGTCAAAAGGTCCTCGAGGTTGAACACATGGGCAGACCTGGTAGTGCTGTATTGTTCTGTTCCAGATCTTCTACAGCATCTGAACCAGCAATGGACCCTGGTATGTTGTGTATAACAACTGTTGAACATTTAAGAATAAAGGGTCCCAGGGGAAAGATTACAGCACTTCTCCATAACTGCCTCTCCAACACTGATCTAAGCCCTCTCTCTTTGCAGCAATCACTGTGTATCCTACAGTACATACAATTCTGTCATTGCTCATTTGTAAGAACGCCAATAACACATTTCTTTGCCAGGCATTTTACCATGGAGAATCAAAGGAGTAGGTCTTACAGGAAAAGAAATACAGTGGCGTACTAAGCAGCTATATCAGACAAAATATGGAACGTGTCCAAAGCTAAATGCACAAAAACAGCATGGAGACAAATATACATGGACGCGTCCTTCCTGTTTGGTGGTGTTTAAAACATGTCCTGTCTGTCCTCTCCAGGGGAAGATAAGTGAAGTGCTAGAACCTCTCCTTGTTTATTCTTTAGACGTGTATTTTGCTCTACTGAGACCATTTGAATTATTTCTATAAATCAAATGGTCTGGCTATTATAAAATGGCACACCTCAAAGTATCCAAAACAGCACTCCGGAAGTTTGTTAACCCTTTAGATGTTTTACAGAAATTAAAGCAAATTTTACATGTTACATCCATTTTATTGTGAACCGCTGTTAAAAAGGATAGATGTTACCCATAAGACAAAACTTAAAATGTAATCTCCTGATTCTGCAGATTTTAGAAATATACCATATATGGTTATAAAACGCTATTTGGGTACACCGTAGGGGTCAGAAGTGAAGGAGCAGCATTTGGCTTTTTTAGCGCAGATTCCGCTGGAATGGTGTTAGTGCGCCATGTGGCATTTGCAGAGCGGCCGGTTGTATCAATAGAGTAAAATCCTCCAACAAGTAATACAATATTGTAAAGTACACCCCTCAAGGAACTCATATACTGATATAATGAGTATAGTGAGTAGTTTGAGACCACTGATGTTTTGTAGTGTGAACATTTTTCCTGTCAGGGCGGGCAGGGATTAACCTTAAATTTTTTTAACATTTCATTTTTTTTTTACATTTTTTCATTCATCAAAAGTTGGCATAGTACTCACGGAAGTTACTATTCGGGCTATTGTGAAAATCTATTTTTAATGCTGGAAATATGCACATAAGTTTAATTCACATAAGCTGAACATAGTAACCGCCATGAGTATTAACTTTTTTAAAAAAATGTTTATTTATTTTTTACATTTTTACACACATCTGGTGCTTATTTATTCATAAACAGGCTATTAGTAGCCTGTTTGTGAATAAATAATCACTTGATGTGTGCTTACTTTAAGGAGACTGACAGATCTGGCAGTCTTCACACTAAAAAAGCCGCGATCGGCTAGTCAGAAGTGACTAGCCAATCAACGTTGATCGAGTCAGTGACGTCAGTAAAGATGGCTGCTGCCTCGAGGCAGTCTGTCCGTTCAACTCCAGGGCGTACATGTACACCCTGGAGCGCAAACTCCCTTCCTGCCATGGCATACATGTACGCCCTGGAGTGGGAAGGGGTTAATAAATGATTTTGTTATAGTGATACATCAGATCACAGTTTTTTCTCTATTCTGTTGTATTTCAATTTCTTGCTATATTGGAATTGTTGAATATGAGGGATATTGAACTTCAGCGTTATTATGTATAAAAAAAATATTTAGAGTATCAAATGATTAAAAAACAAAAATTACTAGTGGATTAAATATCATAAGGAATATAACTGAACTGCACTGAATTACAGACAATAAAACCTACTTTTACAGTCTACAGATGACTGACAAAGCTTTATAAGGAATCACAGAGGATTAGAGACTGTATCATTCTGGTTGGCAAATGTCAGGATGGCTATCAATCAGAGCATATGGTGGGCATTGGCATAGCATGGCTGACTGACACAGCATCAGGATGGAACTGGCTCAGCTACAGTAACTGGCATGCAGGAGAGACGGAACTGGCCTCAGTGTCTGACAGAGCATCATGATGGACATATCTCATTGCAGTCTACTCCAAAATATTAACAAGATTGTAGTTTAGCATTGGAGCTTGCAGAGACAAACGTATTCATTTTGCCTCCAATCTATTATTTTGTGAGTGGATGTGACTGGCTCCATAGCACATACGTGATAGTGTAAGGTCTTTGTTGCTATGTGTTATTCAGATGCATTTTTTATTGATAAGAAATATCGTATTACAGATATTATATATCTATTATTCTACCTGATAATGATCTCCATAATCCAGCATCTGTGGAGTAAAAGAATATTCTGAGATATGCAGCTTATTTCAGCTGACTGACAGAATCTTTTGACAGCTATTAGTTGGCAGAATTGCCAGCAACAAAGAGGATAGTGGCAATGGACTGTATCTAGACTTATGTACTATTGAACTTATGAGCATAAAGTTACAAATGGGCAAAACCATGTTAAATTGCAGGGGAGGTAAAATGAATGTTAGTGGTTTCATGCAGGGAGAATACTTTATATTTGGATTTTGAACACAGACACAGGAAGAATGGACCAATCATTGAGGCAATGATTTAATGTAAACCATTGCCTTCAGCCCTGATCATTACTATGAATGGGTGGCACATTATGATGCATTCATTGCAAATGCATGGGGTTTGCATTCAGGGTACGGACTTCCAGGGTGATTTGCATAAAATACACTCTCCTCACTACTCCCATACTTTTTGTTTGGCTCTTTGAGAAGTCAGCAAACCTGGGTATGACATATTTAAACCCTTCGTCCTGTTATTTGATTTGTATATTGCACCTATAACATACCTCCCCAAACTGTCCCGATTTCAGCAGGACAGTCCCGCTTTTGGGGGACTGAACCTCCCACCTACCTTAACGGGACAAACTGGTAGGAGGGAGGGACAGCAGGACAGTCACTCAAAAGAGGGACTGTCCCACTAAAAGCGGGACTGTCCCGCTAAAATCGGGACAGTAGGGGGGTGTGGTATTCCAACCTTCCACCATACACATTGGTTGATGTCACATTTCTTACGGATTGTGCTTCTTTCTCAGCCATGCATTTGTAAACTTGCCTGATGAAAGGGCCTCTGTGCTCTGAAAGCTAGCAATGATATTTTTTTGGTTAGCCAATAAAGGTATCACTCCTATAATACTTGTCTTTTAGTAGTATACAGCACATCAAATATTATAATCTACCAGTATTACAAGAAGCGCTGTAATGTATATTTTGCCCACTAGATGTCAGCACTATTCTGAGATAAAAAGAAAGTTTCTTATGTGTCCTTGGAACATTCTGTTCTAGTTGGCTCTTTATGGATAAATAATCTGCCTGATAGGATGTGCTGGTTTTGAATGTCTGTGGGGGAATGACTTTCTATGCTGTGTAGCTTCCTACTGTATCTTTGGGCGACAATTAAATTGTACTTTCCCAAAATGTCAGTGGAAAACATACAGACCATTAATGACTCACCTACGAACAGGATCCTATCAAAACAAAGCCAAACAGGACACTGTTATTCCTTAAACTTTATTTAGTGAAAAAATTTAATAATCTTATTGATAAGTATTCCAACTCCTTGAAACCATTGACCGTCTATAATGTATAATATAAAATGTAGATGAGTGGGCTAAATTCTGGCTGTATAATACAGTCCGATAGCCCTTTTGTGGTGTCTAGCTGGGGATTTCCAGCCAATAAAGTTCTGGAAATAAAATATCTACAGCTTTAAACCAAAGCTGAAAGAAATCCGGCTGTTGGACAGCTAATGGAAGTTAAATTTATGGCACAGCAAAGCTTCAGGTGACTGCGGATATCTGCCAGCACTACTACATGAAACAAAGGCATAAGGGCAAAGCAGTCATTTGTCTAAGCTAATTACATTTAGAACTATATTGACATCGATGGTTGAACAAATTCTGTTACCTCTACTGGTAATAGTTTCCAGGGAAGTCTATATTTTCCTTCTTTAGTCTATTTATAGCAACTTTGGTATATCATTTTCTGTGCAGAAAACGTGTTAAAACTCTTGCTTATAAAAATTCAAGCTGTGGGACAGCGTGGGAACATAACAAGTAGAATTTAATTATTCAATTTTCTGCTAAGCTAATGACTTAAAGTGATTTATATATGAAAGCAAGAGTGGGGATTTGCCATATCTCTGAGGAGGGTCACGATTCTTGTCCAACAATTTTCTCCTGTTTGGGTTGCTGTGCCATTGTGCCCGAAAGGAGGACAAAAAGCCTCACACTTATTGTGCCTTATGTTTCCCTGTAATTGGATGAGCAAAACTATTCTAAATAAACAGGAATTTCTACAGCTATAAATCATAACATGAGGCCCTAGAGGAAAAGATCTATTAGCAGTGTTAATGGGTGGTCATCATACCAATGAAGTCTTGGGCTTGGGGTTAACTGTATTTCTAGTAGTGTGTCCTCAGTGTAATGTACCTCTATGAATGTTAATAACAAAACAAAATGACAAAGTAAATGCTACAGGAAGTTACTGCACAATAACTCATCACTGGTGATTTAAAGTGTAAGACAGTAATGGTGCTGATCCACAGTTTGAGAGTCGAGGCAAAGGAGGTGCATGTGTTCACCTGAACGAAAACCATGGACTGGATCCGGACCTTGGTGCGATCTCCGTAGATACACAGACAGCTCTAGCCCTAGGCATAGGCATACCTACCAACTGTCCTGATTTCAGTGGGACAGTCCCGATTTTGGATAACTGTCCCATGGCAGATGCTTTCCATGGGTTATGTGTATAGCATCTTGTGTATTTTACATATTTTATAATATTGTGGATTATTTATGTTTAGATATGAAAAGATATAAATGATTTATTTGCTGTCTATATATTCTATATATTAAATATATTATTATTAATTCCTGTGTATTTTTGTATCTTCTTGTGGTTTAACACTCTTGGCTGTAGTTTTTTTTCACCATTACTAAAAACAACCTAAAATAGTTGTGACAATGAAATAGCAGATTAAAAACCTCTATCTGTAAAATATATAATATTTCACCTGTGTCTATTCTTTAGGGCCTTCACATGCAGCACACTCTCAGGATCTCTTCTCTGCCACTCAAATCTTCTCCATTATCCTCTAACCTATGTCACCCAATCTCTCATTCCCTTTACCTCTAAGCTCCCAGAATCAATTGTCCTCCTTTCTACTACTCTCTCCTGGGCCCACTTCACTCTGCTGAAACAGCCCTTACCGAGGTCAATAATGACCTTGTCACTACTAAATGTAAGAGTCCCTTTATTGCACTTAAACTCCTTGACCTTCNAGCTGCTTATGACTCAGTGGACTATGTTATATTTCTCTAAATGATTTCCTTGTTTGATCTCTGTACTTTTACAGATGTTTTTCTATTTTTATAGCTACTCATTCTCTGTTTTGTCTTCTAACTCTTCCTCTCCCCTTTTCCTCTACCAGTTGTGTTTCCTGAGGTGCTGTCCATGGTCTCACCCTTTTCTCCCTCTGCATCTCCTCCTTGGGTAATCCCATCTTTTTCAGTCGACTACATTTGGGTTGACAACACCTCAATCTATCTCTTCCCTTGATCTCTCCTTGTGAATCCTCATTCTCCTTTACAAATGCTACACTGCTGCATATCTGGATATATGAGCACCTTATATCTATAAATACATTAAATAATATCTTCCTTCCATTTAAACATCTGTCCCACTCCACCATGAACTCTATGGAAAACAACACTATACAATTCTGCTGCCNCAGTGACATCCTGGACCTACTGTCTGCAAAGACTTAATTTCTTTTAATGCATAATTCTTCATAAATGCCTGTTCAGAACAGCACACTATAAGTGAACAGCACACAACACTTCCCAATATAACAAGAAAGGTCACAAAAAATATATATCACCTGACTCAGAGCGCTTCACACAATTTTTGATACAGTTTGATACAATTCAGTCCAGAATATATTATATATTTACCTCTGTCCTTAAATTGAAACAGTTCCACAATTCTTCATTCAGTGTTCTATTTGTAGCTTGTTTTTATTCTTTGAATTTCTCTTTTCTAAACCTCAAAAGAGAAGAAACATAGTGGAGTTTGTTTCACACAGGTAGCCCCTTAAGGTTCATATGCACGTACATGAGTTTCCTCTTGTGCAGCTGCATTAAGGGCTCCATTTACTAAAATTATCGCTGGGGGCGATAATCATATCGTACAGGCTCGCAGCACCTCGCNGCGAGCCTGACAACATCGCCCCCAGCATTTACAAAAACTTACCTGTCTGGCGAGGTCCAGCGGCGTCCCTCGATGTGCTGCCGGGACTCCTGCTGGCCGCGTAGCGTCTCGGGGTCCCGGCGCATGCGCAGTATACTGATGCTGGGACTTAGAAAATTTCTAAGTCCCAGCATCAGTATACTGCGCATGCGCCAGACGCCGGGAACATCGCGGCCAGCAGGAGTCCCGGCAGCTCATCTAGAAGGTGAGTAAACTTCTTTTTTTTTTTTTTTTTTTTTTTTTTTTTNNNNTTTTTANTNTGTCCCTGCTGTCTCCCCATATGCACCCCCCCTTTCCCTCCCTCTATTAGAGGGAGGAAAAGGGAGATCTATGGGGANACTGCAGGGACACTGCAGATATCGCTGTCTGAAGACAGCGATAATTTAACCCTCGGAGCGGTGTGTTAATTACCGCTCTGAGGGTTTATAAATACCAGTAACATCGATTCCATGCGATAAAGTCCGAAAACGGACTTTATCATATGAAATCGATGTTACTTGGGCTTAGTAAATGGAGCCCATAATCTTAATTGTGCTCCAAGGTGTCTCACTGCTCCATCCGATATCCACGTGGGTTAAGAGTTTTAGAGTCTTTTCTGATAGCCTCTTTTCCTCCCCGCAGACTCGTTGTTGCTCCGTCCTCCAACGTGTGCCCTGGAGCCTTCATACTATGCAACTGTAACTATCTCGCCAGTACCGCTTTTATCAGTCCGTATCGGTAAAATGGACAGCACCAACTCTCCTCTCCTTGACTGCTGCATACCTGGATATTTGAGCACCTTATTAAATAATATCTTCCTTCCATTTAAACATCTGTCCCACTCCACCATGAACTCTATGGATAACACCACTATACAATTCTGCTGCCTCAGTGACATCCTGGACCTACTGTCTGCAAAGACTTAATTGCTTTTAATGCATAATTCTTCATATATAGCACACTATATCGCTATAAGTGGCAGAGGACAGGTACCACACTTGTTCAATTTTACCTTGAATTTTACTTTTTTTTTACTTTAATCTTCTTCTTTTAAGATCTATTCACCAAGGGCATCTTAGATTTCTTTTTATGCTTGAGAAAATACAGCAGAGGTCAATGGCACAGGAGCATGGAGTGTGAATGATCAGGAGGAGCAGGGTCTGATCAAGGTTTTTGGCATTTGATTACAGTGGTGAATGTAGCCAGCGGGTGGTGCCTGATTAGGTGATAATTATTTTAATATTATCAGTCAGGGATGTGACATGAATATTGGTTATTTATGATAAAATGAAATGACATAATCAGGTGTTTTTTTTCTTTTTTTACCTGTTTGATACCCAGGAAAATAAGGCATAGAATAGGGTTGTAAGGAAGATGTCAGGCTGGAGCCACCCATGCTGTGGTGTGCGGCTCTTCTAAGCCAGAGGAGCAGGTACAAGGCCCGTTGTGCAGTGAAGTAACCCTGATGGTTTGTCTGACGCACTTGAAGCCATAATCCGTAGCGGAAGGATCCTGTCTGGGGCTGAAGCCAATTCTGTAGGAAGCGTAACATGCAATGAAGCAGAGTGAGGCCCAGCTGTGATGTTATTGGAGGAAACCAACTGTGGTCCCCGCAGTGACAAGACCCAGAGGATTGGAAAGCAAGAAAGATTCCCTCGTGCTACGTCGCCACTGGAGGAAGCCAATAGCAACTTTAGCGGAGTTGAGACCCTGTGGAGAGCATAAGCAGGGGAAGGACCTTTGCAAAGGGGAATGTGAGTTCTCGCCAACTGTTTCCAAGAAACAACACCGAAAAGCCTTGATGCAAAAGATGAGAAATGGTAATGGTGGGGAGCAGCGGAGGAGATTAGCCATCCTTGCCAATGTTTGAGCAGTGAGACAGACAGCGAGCATGATTCTGAGCTGCTGAGGAATTAACTGTTCAATTGAGAGCAAGAGGAACCGTGGTCTGTCATATTGCCTTAATTGCCATTTCTTTGACAGCTGCCAGTCTGGGACGGGTGAGATGGAGATTTGAGCTGCCTGTGAATTCCTTATGCTACCGGCTATCCTGCCCAACGCCATATTCTGCGTGGAACCATGTACCCTGGTTGTTCTTAAATCAAGCCCATTATTATGGTCCGATGGGACGACAGTGTGAGATATGNTTTTGAGAAATTTATGTTATATCCTTTTTATGTTGTGCTCACTTGATGCACCTAAGACTAGTGTTAGAGACTTCGCTCTAGACTTAGAAGTTTTACGATAGCAACATGTGTGAATGCATATTGTCTGCCATTATTGTACTTCCTTGAGACATGCAGAAATATGTGATTTTATGTGATTATTTTCATTTCATGTAAATGCTGTGTAATGCTTATGTGAGATTTATCTTGATGCTAGATTTGAGGTACGGTGTAGAGCACTTGCTGATTAGTACTGGAACCATTTGAGCGGCTCAAGTTGCTAGGACTGCCCATTTGAGTCCTAGAAAATAAAGTAAATTAACAGCACCATATTGTCATCATTCTTTACTGGGGGAAGGTCAGCGGGGGGGGGGGGGGGGGGGGTCTCTGTCCTGCCTACACTACTTTCGGGTGGTTTGATAGGAAGGGGTCAAAGTGCATGCGGAGAACCAGGTACCCACCAATATTTTCTGGTCTCAGTAGATATTTTATTATTTCCTGCAACACAGACATCTACAAAAAAGTCTTTTGTTTTTAATTTATGATTGCTGTTTATTTTTGTGACAAAATGGATTCTAGGTAGTTTCTTTTAGTTTGGCAGACACATTGGTACAGCTTGGTGTATAGGGTGTAGATGAAAAGAACTTTTCATGCATTAATGAAATGTCCCCTAGATTCTGTTTCCTGAAGGCTGAGACATAGGGACATACTTTATGTGAGCTCCATTAGGCAGAGACAGATGGACACATTTTATATGTTTTGCATTACTCCGGTGTCTGCTGTTGCTTCTGGATATGGACTGATTAAAATACAAGAGAATCTATGTGCCAGAGTAACAGCCGCTGTCATAAGATGAAAGATAGTGTTGTTCTGGTGACACTCTGTCTGGCTTCAGATATGAGAATATGACAGGGCACTGTGTAAGACCGGTGTTTAATATAGAGATTTGTCAGCTGAATGCATCACAGGGACATGAGTTTTTTCTACAGCATTATGTGACATGTTCACTTATGGAACTGTTTATAAGTTTCCTGCCAGTATAGACCGTAATCATAGTTGACATAACATATGAAAAAGATGGAGTAAACAAATGCAGAATATGCCCTGTTTCACATTGTAGACTATGAATGTATTTGTTCAGCCACATCTCCTAACATTCATTTCTCACTTCTTCTGTGGAATCAGGGTAATTGATTAAATTGAGTTGACTATTTCTCATCTCCAGTCTTTTCCGAATTAAGATTTTGTACCTGATCCAGACTTTTAAGTGCATGTGGAGTGGGTAACAAGTGTACAAGTCAAAAGTCTAAATAGGACATAGCATTCAGAGCCATATGTGCCACCTATGCCTGTTTCTTGTACATTTAGTTGGATTTTTTAACCCATTTGCAGAATTTCAGAACCTATTTGTATAGTGTATTATTTTATAGTGCGGGGCAGCTTATGACAATCAAGTAGATTACATATTCAGAAAACTATATATATATAAACACCTAGATTCGGTTTGTATTTCATATACTGTAAAGAAGCAAGTAACTTTGTAACTGGTAGTTTTGATTTGTAAAAATGACAGCTTTTTGATTTGCAATTCAGTTATAGAATAAGTTTTATCATTAGACTAATAAAGTTTCAGTTACCAGTCGCCTAATCAAACACATAAACATTCCCTTTGAGCAGCCAGATGATATGTTCTACAGAAAATGACTGTAAGATGTCATTTCTCCACATGCAACATGATACCCTTCACGTAATAGGGTTTGTTAGGATTAGTAAGGGTTGGACGTTTTTTAATAATTTATTTTCTGCCAGAACTGAATGAGTTTTTGAAAGGGACACAGTTTTACTTTTTGCAACACAGGACCATTTGGTCACAGAGGGGGGGTTTGTTCCCTTTTTAAAGGACTCTGTCTCTTTACCTGGGCTTAAATTTAAAAAGAAGGGAGATTGCAGGGAGATTGAAAAGCAGGAATGTTGCACATAGCAACCAATCAGATTCAAGCTCTCATTCTCCAGTATGTAAAATGAAACTGAGAGCTTGAACCTGTTTGGTTGCTATGGACATCCACATAATGGGAGGTATGATGTAATCATTGCTCGACTTCAAAAGGGGAACTTGAGTCTCTAGCCACAGGAGGCATGGCATTGTTGCAGACAGTTGCTGTCCAGGTAGAGCTCTCCAGTATCTAAGTATATAGTAGACACCCTGACATGTCATATGTGCGACTTACAGCTATGTTGAACCACAAATACAGTTCCAGCCTGGTATTCATGCAGAGGAATGGAGATACTAGATATTTGGTTTCAGCGAATTCATTAGGGAGCCAGCAATATTATGATTATATATACATTATCATGAGTGACCAACACACGACTGAAAAAATCGTTCAGTGCATGGGAACGATTTTTTCAAATGATTGGCCAATATCATTTAAAAACTACATTCAAATGATTTTTTTTGATTTTTAGGTCTGCACAAACTTAAATAGTTTTTAGGTAAATAAAATCGTTCAGTGTATCGGCACTTGCAATAATCATGCCATTAAGACCCATTTTAGAAGCATAAACCAAAAAATGTTATTGAACGTTACCATACAATTATTGTATAGTGTATGGCGGCTTCCAATTCCTTTTTTTTTTTTTTTAATCTTTCCATTTTCATTCAATTTTCCGATTGGACGATTTATCTTTTAGTGTATCTCCAGCTTAACACTCTCATGGGAAAAACCATGCAGGGGAGGTAAAATGAATGTCAGTGTTTGCATGCAGGGAGAATATTTTATGCATTTTGCACACAGATACTGACCAGCGTTACTGTTACACTG
>JABWIB010000496.1:24141-44036 GCA_016617825.1 Platyplectrum ornatum
CTCCCCTTCCCCTCCCTCTCTCTGAAGCCCTCTACATACACTTTCCGCTCTCGCAATTTACATCTACGGATGCGCATTCATGTCACGATTTCTCTCTCTTTGTCTTGGGGTACTAGCTGGGATTTGGTTACCGATTTGTTTTCCCTATAACCCCATCGTACACCCTATTTGAACCCTGTACCCACCTTCTCCTATGGCTCCTGTATGTTATATATTGTTCATAATGCATCTTTCATGTATTGCTTTAATTGTTCAATAAACAGAATTATAAAAAAATATATATATATATTTAAACAAAGGGGGCGGGAGCTGGAGGGAAACCTCTTTACAAAATACATTGAAAGTGTACAGGTTCTTCTACACCTGGAGAGATACCATATTTATTTTATTTTGGGGGGAGGAGTTGAACCAAACGCACTATAGAGCTGTGAGTACGAGTATGGTAATTATGATAACTCATTCTTTTTAGAATGATGAACTACGAATCTAGTGCTACAGAGTGAACTGTTCTAAAGAGCTGCCAACATTTGTGGATAAATAATGAACAGATATTTTAGATGTATACTTATTTGTCATGGCTCCTTTATTAATGCAACAACAACTAAACAAGACGGGTCATTTGTTATTTATATCACAATACATAAATATACAACATGTGGAAAGTGGATATAGATGTGTATACTGTAATCTTTATACTCACCTTTTCGAGATGAACCGTTACCACTTTGCCATCCTCTATTAACCATGAGCAATCTTCTACTTTAACATCATTAAAAAGATCACCATCCAGTACAGGTTTCTGACCTTTAAGCCCAATAGAAATTCTCCTACACCGTATATCCACTTGCACATCTTTACTCTTTAGGCGGAACGAGACAGGAAATGGAATAGCCAACTAAAAGACAAATGAAGAACTGCAGTTATGCGAAGCAGTTGATCAAAAATCTGAATATCACAATGTGACCAATTTATAATATTTTGGAACTTATTTGTATTTTGGATATGAATAAAAATTTCCACATTTGAATAATCTGGGTTTTACACAATAACTTAATATTTCTCACTCCATAAGTCAAGATTACATTAAAACTTTTTTTAAAAGGTAATTAAAATATGTGCACTGTTTTCCAATGAACAATATACAAATTAAGCACAAATTTTGTATATAGGGAATATATTAGATAGATAGTTTTACCAAAACAGCACTACTGGTAGCACAGACTTATACTACAAAGTGTTATAGCTTACATCCACTTCTGAGAGAGTTTGTGTCCAGCGGTAGTGTGGATGGTCAGCTCCATTTCCTGAATTCGGTTTAAGCTTCCCTTTGTCTTTTTCATCTTCCTCTTCTTCCTCCTCATCCTCTTTCTGCACAATAAAACAACATGTTCTAGTGTCCTAGAAGTGAGGCCATTTAACTACCTTATTTCCTGTAAGGTGTAAGTCAGGGGTGGGCAACCTGCAGCTCTCCAGGTGTTGTCAAACTACAAGTCCCAGCATGCAACGCATGCTGGGACTTGTAGTTTGACAACACCAGGAGAGCCGCAGGTTGCCTACGCCTTCACTAGAGGATTGCTTGACCCCCAATATACCACCGCCCTCTATGTATAACTACAAGTCCCAGCATGCTTTACCTGCACACACATAGTGGACACCTGGCAAAGCATGCTGGGACTTGTAGTTTGACAACACCAGGAGAGCCGCAGGTTGCCTACCCCTGGTGTAAGTTGTAGTTAGCAGAACAGTCACTCATCACAGTCATGTCTGTAGCTGCAACCAGGCGAATTGTTTACTGTTCCACAGCTTCAGGCTGTGTAATATTTTTGACAACGTCAAAGTCTGCAGTGCAAACCCTTTTGTTCTCCCTGTCATACTTTCTATAAATTATAACATAGGGAATTTGCTCCAAATATGCTAGCCTTAGAGATTGGCCTTTATGACTATGGTTCTGCGACTGCAGAAGTGCTGGGACATCACAGAGGCTGTCTGTAAATATCCTAGAGCTAGGACACCTTCAGTGTGGAACAAAGGGCCAGATTCGGCTTTTCACTCTCATGACTCACACTCTCATGGGCAAAACCATGTTGAATTGCAGGGGAGGTCAATTTAATTAGTTGCAATCAGCATAACAAGTGACAGCTAATGTTTCCTAGTCCAAGTGTAATAACAGTGTAACAGTAACGCTGGTCAGTATTCTCCCTGCATGCACACACTGACATTCATTTTACCTCCCCTGCAATTCAACATGGTTTTACCCATGAGTGCAAGTCATGAGAGTGAAAAGCTGAATCCAGCCCAAAGTTGTCAAAAGTCTCTAATAGGGTGTCCGGTGAGAGTTCAGATAATACAAATACAACTAGGCGGGCAATACATTTGTCCTAGCCATGAGGGACGGGTTGTGGAACAGTGCAAGACCTAATGTCACAGCATAGATAATGACAATTAGTAAAAGGATGTTCACCTTTACCACTATAATTCTGCCCAGTCATGCCACCCTGAGTTTGGTGAAAAGTTAAGGAAAGTTTCTTATACTCCCAAATGGGAATTAGGTATATTTAGAAATATTTACTGCTTATTCAGTACTAAAACTTATTTAATGTGGTAGATACTTTTAAGACAGGCAAATCATAATTTTAAAACATTAGTAGCATTTTACAGCTAGTGGTGTGTAGACTTACAGAATTGTTATTTTAAATATGCTAAATGTACATACATTAAACCATCCCAAGTCAGTAATGATGTTATCCTTTATATTGTAATTAATACGATCTCTTAATTATATGCTCCAAGGAGGATCATTTATTTCCAGGTAAACAGCAATAGGAGGATGGTTAGGAGTTTCATAAAAAAGACTTATGTTTACAAAGTACACAAAACTGGATACTGGCAAAATAACAAGTATTAATAAATGATTAGTTTACTTTACCTTTTGAACTTCCTGTTTTTCATCAGCCCCACTACTGGCCTTCTCAAGATCTTGCGCTTTAGCTTTGTTCTATCAACAGAAAATGATAGTAATTCAAATAAAAGCACATATTCCTAATAACAGACACATACAAAATTTCCTTTTACTGACGGCAACCAGACTTACCGTCAGTTTGTAGTCTGAGTAAGGCTATAACTACGTAAATGTTTTGTTGAGGGAGAGGACAAAGAAAATTTGAGCTGTATTAAGTTTTAACAATCTACAGGAGGAAACAATCCTTGAAATGATGGGAAATATTAGAACAGGCATGACATAGAACATTAGAGGAAATGTCAAGGCATATTCCTTTACGGAAAGTAAAGTATCAGATAAGTGAAACAGCCTTCAGTCAAGTGTGCAGAGGCTTATTTACTAGAACTTAAACATGCTTTGGATAAATAAATCTTATTAAAGATGATGAAGTGTTACAAAGAGTTGTCTACCATCTGCCTGTTCTGTTACAATGGTACAGGAGCTCGGCCCATCAATAAGATATGACTCCCATGCAAACATAAGTATCTGTATTGCAATAGGGCAACAGATGACTCTGGGTACAATAATAATTTTACAAAGTTATATTACCTTTTAATAAAGACAAATATAACAGAAATATATCAAAATGTTGTTTTATGACACAAAATTGTTGTGCACATAAACAATTATAATGTAGATTGTCTGCTACTTCCAATTTAACACGTCAAAAGTGTCTACCCACAGTACCTTCTCAATTTCCTTTTGAAGTTTTTCAGCTTCTTCATCAGTGAGCTCTGTTATTCTAGGTTCATCAGGCTCCAAAGGCTTCTGTTTGGCTGCCTTCTCCTGCTTTGCAGCAATACGCTGGCGCTGCTCAGCTTCATTCTTTTCCCTAGCTGCACGGGCCAGTTTATTATGGTGACTGAAGGCTTCATTTATAAGCTGGAAAAAAAGATTAGATTCAGTAACCATAATCATATTCTTTAATGGTCAATAAATAGCTCATACAACTTGTCTAATTTGGGAGGGGAATTACCTTTTCAGCTGCTCCACTTTCACCCCCCACAAAGAAATCTGTTTTTCGTCTCAGAAAACTGAAGAATGTGTTTACTAACTGAAAAGAGAAAAGAAAACTTGTTAAGCAATATAAATCTAATTATCAAGATACTAATACTAAGAAAAAATACACTGAATGAACATGTATAAGGTGCACAGTAGATGCCTAGTAGAAAGCATATCAATCAGGATTAACAGCATTATATCAACAGTATGAAACATTGCATAAATGGCATTGTGGTTGCTTTGGATTTTCCTACTGAAGCCATCACAGTGCTACTTGTCATATACACATTTCTCACATTTACGTTTCAATTGCATTTTTAATTGAGTGGAAAGATGGCTGAGAGATCATTTACATGCATCTGACAATGTGCATTATACGAGAGAAACTCGCATGTAGCATGATGCTGCCACATCAAGACAATTTGAATTTCCCATTGCTACAAATGACTCTGTATCTGGCCTATGGACTCAATGTACCATTCACTCCATCTTACAAAAACTATTCAAATAATATTTCAGATCCAGACAATGCTTTTGTTTTATACCATATTAACTCAGGATTCCAACAAGATTTAATGCTTTAAAATTATATAAATGAATAAGAGGCTGGGGGGCATGACGAGTAAGAAGAGGCTGGGGGGCATGACGAGTAAGAAGCGAGTAAGAAGAGGCTGGGGGCATGAGTAAGAAGCCGGCTTCATCCTCGGTGTGGCCAGACATATGTGACAAGGGTTGGGCACTTATCAGGAAAACATGCTGGAGACAATGAATGAGCTCCAATACGTCCAGTGACCAGTACACAGCTATAGTGACCGTCCTAATATGTATGTATGTATGTATGTATCCCGCCATCTCCCGCTCACCTCCTGAACGCCCCCCTCGTGTTGCTGAGCCATAGCCAGCAACATCCCATCAAAGCGCTCATCACTGGAGAGACCCGAGGCCGCCATACTCTCTATCCAGCACACGCTGCACAGTTTCCGTATCCACACAGTGACACCGCCTCGTCCCCCTTATTCTCGACCAATCACAGCNGCTATTCCACTATGCTGATCTAATTGCTATGGCGACACAACTGAACGCGACNGGCACTCTGGTATGGGATACTCGCGGCCTCTCTATGGTTGTAATCCGAATGTGATTGGGTAGTAAGGNTCACGTGTACGTCATGATAACGCTGACAGTTAACACCAATTACTTTGTCTTCCCTTTTCGCATTCTGTGTAAATATCAGGCACCAGGTTCATCGCACAGCTGGATAGTAATGCTTGTGTATAGCAAATAATCTACTCTTGTTAAATCACATATAACCCCAGCCAGCGTCTGCCGCCAACCCCTATTCAGCCATCTTGTGAGTTGAGTGGAACCCACTGGCATCAAGCGGCTTCTTTTTTTTTTTTTTTCCTCCTTTCTTGTATAGTCCAACGTACAGCGCAGCTGAAAAGTAAGATGGCGGATTATCACGTGACCAGATCCCATGTCCTTCCATTAAAATGGTTGCTAGCGCATGTTCCCCAGGCAACATGGCTGCCAATGACCTTCTCCAGCATGGCGGATGGTCACGTGACANTGTTTAGCTAGCATTTCCGGAAAATGGAGGCGCCCAGCTCCCCGGCTCTGTTTCTTATCAGCGGCATACCTTCCAGGTTCCGTTCTGCTGATCTGCGCCATTATTTCAGTCAGTTCATCGAGAACGATGGCTTCGTATGTTTTCACTACCGACACCGGCCGCAGCGGAGAGGGGCAGTGGATGCCAAGCACGGCACGTATTGTTGTCCTGTGACCGTGAAGCCGGATAGAGCAGAGAGNTTTCTCCGTATGTACCACGGGAAATGCTGGATAGACACAGCTGGTAACTCGGTGCCGGGGAGATGCCGGGTGCACAGGGTCCGGGACTCCACACCAACAGGTACCTNCGTGTTCTGGCCATTTCTATTAATGTCGGACACATGACGGGGATGGGTCTAGGCCCTATTCTGATCATGTGGGCGCTGTTACATTGGACCAGGGATGTGAATATGGGAGACATGGCTAGAATGAGACCCATGTCCCTTCTCATGTCCTCAGGAATGCCAGACTCCAGCAAACTTCACCCTCCAACATGTCTGTTAAGCTGGCCACACACTAGTGTGATTATCGTCCCAGTCATACAGATAGTGTGTGGTACAGAAAGAAGCCTCAGATTATCCATACAGAAACACTCTAGGAGGATAACCTGTTCATTCGCAATGACTGATTATTGCCCAGAGGAGGGCGATATCTTGGAGTGTGTGCTAGTACAATGTTCGCACCCTGGTCATTGCTTCCCCATTTGTCTCCATCTATAATTACCAGGAAGTACAGCAATATAAGCTCTGCATTGTGCAAGAGATGCAGGACTTCCGTTACTATATCGCTGTCATACAGATGGGTATNCTCCGGCCAGGAGGCAGAGGTGCTACACAGCTAGTTGGTTTTTCTCTGACAGCCAGCAAAATTATCATGGTTAATAGGAGGATTGTGCAGCCAATCGGAGCATAGATAGACAGGANGTCTATGCACCCAATTGGCTTTACTAGCCTCCTGTCAATCTCAGTGGCCCTCCCCGCTCAACATGGATTTTGCTGCCAGCCTGCCGGTTTGAGACACATATATTTTTTCCAGAGGACAATCATCCCGTTCATCGGCCCCCTCCTGCTGGCATCAATAATCACTGTAGTGTGTGACCGGCTTACCTCCATGCTCTGTCCCTTTCTCTATTCTTTTCCTCCTCATTCAAACATGCCCATGTCTACCCTTTCCTCATAAAACCTAATAATGATCCAATGACCCTGTCCAGTTACCAACCCAATTGTTCTTCTCCCATTTGCATCCAAGCTCTTCGTATGGCTTGTCTACTACTGTCTCACTTTCCTGTCCCCTCCGTGCCACAAAATAAATACTGGCCAGAATACACGCTCAAACTAGAATTTTTCAGCCAAATTCAAAGGATTCTGGTAACCATCGTCTCTTACTGCACATATATTATTCCATGAGGCTCTGATAACACCCGGCTTCTATTTCTGTTTCTCTCAAGGCTCCCTCTGTCTTTACACCCAGCCCTCACCACATTACAAGTCACCCAGGGCTCAGCCCTCTGTTCTTATCACTGTACTCCAATTCCTTGAACTTCTAATTTATTTCAGTCTCCTGTACCACTCTTATGTCACTGATGTCCACATTTACATCAGACCTTTCCACATCAACTGATACCAAATAATCTAACTTGTATTATATACTCTGTTTTCTGTTGTGATATGTATGCATCCTATATGAACATTGGGTGAGGCCTCACCATAGATTTTGTTGTTATGTACCTTGCAGTAGGAGATCAGTTTAGAATNCCTATGGCACCTTTCTTTTATCCAGAAATATTATGCAAGTTTTTAAGCTTGTGCAACGTTTGTGATCATCTGTCAGTCATAGGCAAACTGCGCCCCTCCAGGTGTTCTCAAACTACAAACCCCAGCGTGATTTGTCAGGTATCAGCTATGTTTATGTAGTTAAAGCATGCCGGAACTTGTAGTTTGGCAACACCTGGAGAGCTGCTGTTTGGCTACACTTGATCTGTTCTATAAAACCGATTTTGTTTTCCCTGCCAAAAAAATATTTTTTTCATACTTTTTCAGAGCTGCAGGTTTTTCCTTATAAGACACGTCGTCAGTTGTTGGAAGAGCGATGTTCATCAACAGATGCAGAGAAACAGGTGACATCAGAAGAATTGCTGAGAATGTCTGAGCTTAACCCTCCATCGCTCATGCCCCAAGGAAATGTTGGAACACCCGTGAATGTCTTCCTGGAGCTAATAAGGACATGCCGTCTACCACCAAGGCTCATAAANCGATTGGGGCTGCAGTTTCACCGATCACGGAGGCGTTATGGCAGAGTCCCTTTTGTCTATGCAGGAACAGAGACTTCTAAATCCGAGGAGGGTGTATATACTTCCACAGGACAAGAGATAACAGAAGAGGGCAGTGTTGGATCAAATGTGCTTATAGATGAGATTGACCATATTGAGCAGTCCAACTCTGAGGATGTAAGTATTATATTGGTGACCAAGAAGACTACTTTTGTTTACTTCTATCATAATTACATTCTACATTCTTTTTTATTAGTAGGGAAAATATTTGTTTGCTGAATAGGATAGTACTATCTGTCTTACCTGGTACAGCCTTACTCATTGGCATGTTTACATGGATACTTTACCGTAAATNAATACAAATGCGTTCTTTATTAGAACATGCACGTTTTGATTAAATATTTGATTTACTTAATAATTAGTAGCTCTAAGCTATCATTACTAATAAGGTTTATACTGTGTGTGTAATATACATGCTGTCTTTGACTGGGCCTAAACTGCGGGAATGGAAAAGTGGGGATTTTTCCCATAGCAATATATCAGATTTAAGCTTACCATCTCCCACNTTTTCACTCCCGCAGTTTAGTAAATTTAGGCCCTATTGTGTACAGCCCTCGAAATTAAACTTGCACTACTGAAACAATTGAATCAAATAATGTTTTTATCGGCACTTAAATAGTAGTTGGAAGGATTAATAGGGTGATATACTGTAATAATAATAATTGCCTTCTGTAAAACTGGATTGCAAAGTTACATATACACACCTTTAAACAAAATTGTGAAGTCTCACAAATATAAACTAAGGATGATGTTTTATTGAAATCCAATGAGCTATTTATTACATCCTTATGTGTTACTGCAGAAATAAGTAGTGCATTTTTATTTTATACATATATAAAGGATAATGACACGTGTGAGGAATGGGAGCGACATGAAGCATTACATGAAGACATCACTGAGCAGGATCGCTGTAAAGAACGTTTGTATGAGGAGGAGATTGAGCTGAAGTGGGAGAAGGGTGGCTCTGGTTTGGTGTTCTACACAGATGCCCAGATATGGAGAGAACAAGAAGGGGGTGAGTTTGCCTAAGATGTAACAAACTGTTAAATTAAAATACCTAGTTGCTTAAGCAATTTATGCACATGTTGCAGTTTTAATACAGGTGAACATGAAATGGTCTGATAATGTATTACTTTACCACACACCTAAAACACTATTTAATATGTGTAGGTAACAATTTTATTGACATTGGTGCCCCTCCATTTGCAGCCAGCTCAATGTTTGTGCTCCATTTTCATCTTGACTTGAGACAGATCTTGGCCTAAATTCACTAAGCAGGGATTTGCAGTGGAATTGAAAAGTGGGGATGTTGCCCATAGCAACCAATCAGATTCAAGTTTACATTCTCCAATATGTAAAACTGTGGGCTCGAATCTGATTGGTTGCTATGGTCATCATCCCCACTTTTCAATTCCCCTGCAAACGCCCTGCTTAGTGAATTTAGGCCTGTGTCTCAAGACAGCTGCATTTAATCAGCCTATGGCTCTTTTTCTCAAATATACATTATTTTAATATCTTGTCTTTTATTTTTATTTGTGAAAATATTTTTGCATTTAACAGATTTTGATGAACAAACTGCTGATGATTGGGATGTGGATATGAGCGCTTATTATGAACCTGGTGCAGGAGATAAGGATGCTAAAGATTTTTTAAAGATGCGGCTGGAGACAAGGAGGCGAGATGGACTGGAAGCTGGAAAGGGGTACCATGGACTTGGGAGATTTGAACAATACACAAAGGTTAGCAGATAATTATTTTAACATTTACATTTCAGTGCTATTACATTTAAGTGTGTGTTAAATGTGTGTTTTTTACTTCTATATTGCCTAAATCAGACCTGGCAAACTGTGGGTCTCAAGGTGCTTCAAAACTACCTGTCCCAGCATGCTTTGTCATGTGTCAACTAATATGTCTATGCAGTTAAAGCACACTGGGACTTGTAGTTTGACATCATCTGGACAGCAACAAGATGGCTGGGGCTGACATGTTCATTGCTGTGTATGCGCACAAAACCCCACTTCAGATCTGAATTCTCAATGCCGTGCGTCTGTACAGTAAATCTATCAAATGACAAGCCTGGGGATATACCAAGTTTTTTTCGCACTTATGCTGGATTTCTACACTATCCCAATTGAAAGTGAGGACAGTGAAAAGATTTAAGGTAGGGTTAATGCATGCTAATTTTTGTCCATTTAGTGATTTCCCCTTGCAGGCATAGGACTCGTAATATGGGAATATCAGGCTTCAGATCTCTGTGGTGGTCTGGATTAGGTCCTGTGCTCTGTTTTGCAACTTATTAACCATTTATTCGATTTTACCGCACACCTGGACAGTTGTGTACTAATTGCTCCTACATTTTCTGTAACTTTTTAGGGAGTTGGACGAAAGTTAATGGAACAGCAGGGCTGGACTGAGGGAACTGGACTTGGTGCTACTGGTTCAGGGATGCCAGAAGCCTTGGAGAATGAAGGACAAAACCCAAAATGCAGGCGCGGATTAGGGTAAGTCACGTGACAGACACANATGAAAAATGAGCATGGACTTTAGGTCTTGCATTGATTTGATGTGTGTTTCATTTATGCATTTAATAGATATCATGGGGAGAAGTTGTCAACATTCGGCATTGGACAGAAGAAAAAGGTTCATTTAATTTCCACAGTGTATGATCAACCACGAGAAGAAGATATGGGGCACACATTATTGCGACAACAACGCAGCACTGCTATGAAGTATAGGAACAATCAAATAAATTCTGAGTCAAAATAGTGATTGGTTCTAACACAGACTGTTTCATTTTTAACTTTTACATTACTTTACTACGTCTCAAATACTGTCCTGAATTGAAGTCCTGCGTAGTGCAGGTTTTGCGCACAAACTGTTTAGTTGTATTTGTAGTTGGTTTGTTTTTATTAAAATGGGTCTTATAATGCAATATTTTATTTATATTGGACAATTGACTGTTTCTATTTTTTAATATTTATATGATATGCATTTTTTTGGTCCTAGTTCTGAGTTGGAGAAAAAGAATTCTATTCAATTTTAAAGAATGTATGCAATGCATAAAAAGGTAGTATACCAAAGTAGTTTTTTGTTTTTTTTACTTTACAATTTTATTGAACATCAAAACAGAGCATATAGTGTACAGGGCAGATACAAAGGAAGGAGCTACTCTTAAGATAATTACTAGCCTTTTCTTAACATCTAGCGACCACGTGGCTAACACTTCACCTATTCCTGGGCAGTGTGCTCACCTTTCTATCCTATGGTATAGATGAACTGCAGTGTGGGAGCATGGTGCAAATTGTCCATAGAGCACCAAGCAGGCGAAAAATATACATATATTTAGCTAAATAAGTAGCTAAAAAGTATAGCAACCTCTGTAAATGGTAACCTCTGCCTTAGGTCTCCCCTGAATAAAGTGCAAATAATGGCAGATAAAGAGATCTCACAACGTGCGTTTTGCGGTATGGATCAGCTTTATTATGAGATGCATCTCAGGGCTGGTATTTATCTTTATAGCAGAATGTTTTGACAGCGTGGTTGTTTTATGTTTTATATTTTGTATTAAACAAGCATCATAATCATACAGACAATTGTACAAAAATATCATATCACAGTAAATAGAAGAGAGCAAAAACAAGTGATGTCAAAACCTAAAACATCAACTGGAGGGAGCCCAGGTCATGACTTCCTCGGAGAGACTAGACTGCTGCACTGAACCAGGTCCATTTTTACATTCATTTGTCACATAGGATTGCCAGTTGTCATGCTGCATAAATAATGCAATGTCCAAAACCCCTTTTAACCCCCTTGGTTAACCTCTAGAAGCTATATAGTTTGGTACAAAACATATACTTTTTGCTGTTTTAAAATGATAATTTGATGTCTTGGTGAAAAATATCACATATAGAGGTATTGTTCTGTGGTAACTTGCTGGGGTCGTGTAAGAAATTTTTTTGTCAGATGCCATCCCAGAGCAAAATAGTTGGAGAAACTGCACCAGAACATATGCTTGCATTGTTTGTCAGCTGTGTGGCTCTGTAATAAAACGAATTTCTGAAAATAGTTGGTGATATTTATAGGTGTGCACTTACTCAGAGTCCCTTTGTTTCTTGTGCAGTTTCTCTATAACTGCAGGAGGAATGCTTTTGTGTTGTGCTGCTTATACGTTGGACTGCCTATTTTGCGAAGTTATACAACCTGTATAAAATTTTATATTTCACACGCGCAAGAGTATGTTCATTTTCACAACCTGTATTCTACCTTTCCCCTTTCTAAGGGGCCGACAATCGGCTCACGTAGTCAGAACATCCGTAGCAGCAACAGTGGCCTCCCGCCTCCTTCCCCGGAATGACATAATGCTGACACTGTACACTGGCCCTATTTAAATGCAGTTTTGTGCAAGTGGGACTTAAACCTGTTTGCACAAAACTGACTCTTACTTGACTGGGCCAGGGATGGCCACTAGTGCCACTTATCTTTAATCTTACCCTTGATCTGTTGTTGCGCCTACTTGATTCATTGACATTCGAGACTGTAAGGGGAGGCAAAATGGGCAGATCTACTCTTCCCTCTCACATGTGTCAGCCCTAAGTTTTGCCAGATGTTCTCCCCCCCTCTGCACAATACTTGGACATGTTCCTTAAGCTGTTTCATTACTCTTATTTTTCCCCCACCTGGGCACCTACTGCTGTCCTTGGAGTGGGCATTGTTTGCCATTCTCCCCAGGAGGTTAGAGGGCCCAGAGGCTGTAGGAAACTTACTACTGTGTTGCCGTACATTACAAAACACGGGATAAAAGCAGGACTGGGGGGCATAATGGGGCTAAAACCAGAACTGAGGGGCATGATAGGAATATAATCCTATAAGGATGACACTGCATGGTTATTCTAAAGGTTAGAACAATTTNGCATTTATTGGGAGTAGAATAGGGTCTACTTATACTTTTTGCCTTCAACATATTGAATGGGAGAAAGTAGAATTTGCATGGGGGTGAGACTAGATGTAAAACCATCATGTCCCACTCCTAAATGTGGTTTAATTGAGCAGGAGAGATAATCAGAAGCCAACAGTAATTTTATTAAGTCAATGCTAGTTTATGTAAAACCAGGAGGTTTTTCTGACCTGCCAGGAATACAGTCTATATATCGTGAGTCTCCCAGAAATTCTAGGAGACTCTGCAAGCCTTGAGAAGAGCAAATCATGCTAGTGTTATAGTTACTTTCTATATGGATCTGAACTCGCGGAGGTGTATATGGTGTTATGCCACATAACTGTTCCCACTGATTTAACTGAAAAGCTACAAATCTCCATTTACTGCTATTAGTTTCTATGTTTCCATAGTACCACTTCTACATTTCCATTTCAACCACTGATATGGACCCAATGGTTGTTTAGCATCTTTTTATCTTTACAATATATTATCATGTATGTCGGGATAAAACGCTGGCTAGTGTTTGACCACTTTGCTGGGAGGCGGAGAAATTGTGAAAGACAACTATAGACAGGTCAGGGAGATTATAGTTTCTAAGCCATAGAAATATAATTTAAAATAAATCTAAAGTGTGCATTACATTGTGTAAGCCATTCATTCAGTGCTGCAATATTTTATTTGTATATGTCAGTGGAACCTGTATATTTAAATATGTATGCTGCATCCTTATAAAGTGTAAATAGAATAATGAAGTGGAGCAGAAGCAATGTGAGGGCATGAAGCCTGGCTCCTCATTAAGGTCCCGCTGCAGCGTTCAGGCAGTGTCACGTGGTGCGGTGACGTCCTTATTGTGCGCCTGTTGAAGTGTGAATTGTCGCTGCACGGGTACACAACATGGAGGCGGCCAGTGGAGGTGATGATAAGCGGCCACTATTAGGTTTCGGGCAGGCAGTGATCGGACCCCCCGGCTCCGGAAAGAGCACTTATGTCCGCGCCATGCATGCCTTCCTAACCAGCATGGGTCGTCCGGCAGCCATCATTAACCTGGATCCGGCAGGAGAGGAAGAGCCCGGGGCATCTGTCACTCTGCGGGAACTGCTGTCTCTGACGGAGGTAATGTCTGAGCTGCGTTTGGGACCCAACGGCGCCCTCCTGTACTGCATGGAGTATCTGCAGGAGAACCTGGATTGGCTGCGGGATCGGTTACTCGGTCTCCGTGGTGCTTATCTCCTGTTTGACTGCCCGGGACAAGTGGAGCTGTACACACACCACCCGGCTCTGCCCGATATCCTGAGGCGACTGGAGTCCTGGGGCCTGCGGGTAAGGACATAGCTACACTTCACATTGGTGCCATCCATATAGATCAGAGCCATGTACACTGAGAAATGAATGGCTGCTGAGTGGCAGTCACAATGTACTTGCATAGCATCTGTACTAGTACTGTGATAAAATCACAAGAAACAACAGTCTTATTTTTGAGTGTTATATCCCTAAGGTTAAAATTTGGCATATGCATTACTGGTGTTCTCCTGCAGCATTACTGCCCCAGCTACCTACCAATGCCATTAAAGTCACTTATTTCTCTTATTTCTTTTTATAACACTGTCACCAGCAATGCAGATCATACACATCTGCTGCCGTGTCACTACACATCTTTCCCTGCAAACCTGCCCTGCGCCAGCCGTCGGAAGATTGCTACTGTGGAGGGTCACTTATTAAGGCACGCATAATGATTTGCTTATAGGGATAGCGCATTTTTCATACAATTCTATGTTCAATGTGGTGCCTCTGTCTCAGTCATTGTTTGTAATATGTCTGATGAAGGCTATTATAGCTAATATCATTTCTTTTTCTCCTTCTCTCTTAGCTATGCGCAGTACACCTTGTGGACTCTCATTACTGCACGGATGCTGCCAAGTTCATCTCTGTTTTGTGTACTTCTTTAAGCACCATGTTGCACGTGCAGTTGCCCCACATCAACATCCTTTCCAAGATGGACCTGATCGAGCAGTATGGTCGTCTTGGTGAGCCTGGGACCTATCACAGAAGGGGGTTCTATATAAAGTATTGGTCATTGATTTGTGGAGACGGTATATTTAAAGACATTATGTCACTTCAGTTGTTGGTGCAGACTATCTGGCTCATCTAGTGCTTATTTAGCAGCACAGAAATGGAAAATGTATTTGCTGTATATATGCGAATAGCATAATCCTCATACTGACACGCATCCTTCTCTTGCAGCATTTAACATTGATTACTACACTGAAGTGATGGACCTATCATATCTAGTGAATCATCTAACTTCCGACCCATTTTTTCGGAGGCATCGACGACTTCATGAAAAATTAGCTGAAGTGATCCAAGATTATGGGCTGGTGTCATTCATGCCACTAAGTATCAAGGTTAGTAAAGTCTGTCAAGACAGGGCAGGGGGAAAATCTTGATATATCCTCTGATATGTTTTTTTTTGTATGACCTAGGTTTTGTTTTAGCAAAAAAAAAAAAAAATAGTACTATTTGCGTTACCATCTCTCACGCTCTAGGCCTAAATTTACTAAACAAAGTGATTGCAGGGAAATTGAATAGTGGGGATGTTGCCCATAGCAATCAATCAGATTCAAGCTCTCCGTTTTGTTTTACATACTGGAGAGCTCAAATCTGATTGGTTGCTATGGGCAACACCTCAATTTTTCAATCTCCCTGCTTAGTAAATTTAGGCCCTAATGTTTTTGTTTTTTATGCCTCCATAAAGTCTATATGCGTAATTAAGGGGTGGATCAGTGTGTAGATATGGAGCTGTGGGATCTATTGGGATTTAGATGAACCTAAGGGAGATCTATATGTGAATTTATACTACACTGTGGGGCATAGGGGGAGACATAGATATGGAGCTAAGATGGGGGGGGGGGGCGGAGGGTAAGAAGCAATGGGGGATATATCTATTTTATAGATGTGATTTTATGCAGCAGGAATATGGAGCGATGGGGATATTATTTTTGTTCCTCACTCTATTTTTTATGTCGTGCTTTGGTACTGAAGGTATAGTTATGCTTGTATATCTTTACTAAATATATTTTCACATGGGAAAACATGTCTGGTTCATAATATGTTCTAAGTTTCATGGGTAACAGTTAAAACTATTGTGCAATTGGTTTTGCTTCGGGACCCATGAAGTGTTAAATACAATGATCTAAAGTAGGCCTGTCTAACCTCGTGTTGCAAAACTACAAGTCCCAGCATGCTTTGTCAGGAATAAACTGTCTATGCAGTTAAAGCATGCTGGGCCTTGTAGTTGTGCAACATATGGTGGGCCAAAGGTTGGACAAGCCTGATCTAATGGGAAATTCAGTAAAGTGAGGAAAGATAATCCCAGGGTTTAGGAGTTGAAAGGTAAAGTTTCCTATCGCAACTAATTTCTAAATGTAAACATAAATCTATGCAGCATGTGGGTTCTTTGTTAATAGGCAAAGTGTTTTCTCTGCAAGCATTACAATTTTCATTTATATGCACCCCTTGCGTTCCAGCGTGGTTTTGCTCAGGTCTACACTCGCACCTAATAAAAAGGTTTAAGTGCAACTCTGAATAACCCCCAATGCCCCTTCACCTATATATGGTAGATAAAATAAATGCCTTTAGGCGTTAGAACATGCATTCTGTTATGAGACTAGGGGATGTGTTTAATGAAGACATAATGACACCAATGATTGGTACAAACTGTTTTATTTCTATGCGTCTGTTGTGCTAATTAAATGATAATCTTCAGTCAGGCCAACATCTTACCAGTAATGTATTGTTCATTGAACCCAAATATCTCAAACAGTCAGCTCTCCTATATCGTCCAGCAAAGCAGTTAAATCGCTTGAAACATTAGAATCATTAGGTTGTCTAATTGGATTTTCCATGAAAATAAACTATGGTACAGTGTCAGAAGAACAAATGGTAAAGAGACGAAAAATGCTGGTGATTCTTGTTTGTGTCCCAATTTAATCGGGACAGGGAATGTATGGACATAGCTCTGTATGCTGGGACAGAATCTATTTGCATACAGAAGTCTGGTGGAAGGCGCAGAGCTGGATCTGGTCCTTTGTATGAAGCTTTCTCAGTGTCTACCAGCCTTGCACTGTTCTGAGCCACATTTTCCCTTATATCCCCTTACTAGATGATACCCATGTCTGACAATTTTAGACTCAAACTGTGTTAGAGGTGATAAGTCGATAATTAGTATTTTTTTTTTTTTTTTTATTCTACTCCCTTGCACAGGATGAATCAAGTCTTAAGAGAGTTCTGGCTGCTGTGGATAAAGCAAGTGGTTTCTGCTTTTTGGCCGCTCAAACGGCTGAAAGTCTTATGTCTTCAGTTGTGGGAGCAGACTTTCATTTCACATCGTATCCTTATACAGTTAACAGAATAATGTACTTTAATAATGTGTTAATTATGTGTTAAAGCATATAGGCTTCTTTTCTCATTTACTGTACATTAAATGCTGCGCACCCCCTCCCCCACTTTCACAAGCATACTTGTGGATGTGGGCAACCATCCAGGATCTGGTACATACACTTATTTTTTTTTTTGTCATGCTATAGACCTTAACATATACTACAATAGAACTCTGGCATTTCAAGAGAAGTATGTTGAAAACGTACAGCAAACGGTGGAAGAAGAGGCATTGGACTTGTGATTGCCCTGCATCTGCTTTCAGGCTGCCAAATCGTGTAACCAAACCAACATGCAAAACAAAATCTTAGTTTAATAGAACTACTGTGTCATATTTTGTATGTCACTTACATTTAGGAATACAAATTTTCATTATTCTTGATATTTAGCTGATACTGCTGAAACCCTGCAGAACTCTTGGAACAGCACCTCTGCTTCTTAAAAGCAGCTGTTCTACTGTGGCCCGTTTCACATATGAGTGGCTTTGAAATTAAATTATCTTTGCTGATCAGGATACTTGATCCTATGTAGCCTATAGCATTCAGTTTGCAAGGGGTGTATATTGTTTCTAAATTATAATTTTTTATAATAACTAGATAAAACCTTTTTTTATTCTTCTGTGTATATTATGTAAATAAAAAATGTATTACCTTGTTGTATAATCTAAATTTAATACAAAAGAACTCCTAATTCAGAAAAGCATGCATTGATCAAGATCTATACCAAATAGGCACAGTTGTGGATCATGCAGAGGAAGACCAGCAGCAGAATTACGTATACATGTACAGTGGACCAGAGCCTCTGAATTTTTGGACAGGAACATAGTGCCAGAGGACTCTTTGCTTGTCTAATGTCTTAGAGTTCTTAGAACCCTCTTATTTAACACTGGAGTTAACAGATATATAATTGGGCCTTCAATACATACCATAGTTGCATGTGTTGCAAAGGAGAGGACATGGGCCAATACCATAAACCCCAACATAGTTATAAGGCTAAAGACAAGTCTTCTGTACTCCCAAATTAAGTGGCCTGGGTTTGAGTGTGGCCCAAGGAAGCCTGCTATCCAATGCACATCACCATTAAAATAGAGACTTCTGCAGTTAGCTTTTCATATAATCAGGGGGGAGAACATCTCCATACTGTCCTTGCTTACAATCTGGAAGGCGCAAAGTGGGAATAGTAAATTTAACCTTTAAGCTGGGGTAAGATTTTTAATTTAGCTTACTCTATGGGGACACATTAAAAGACCAGATTTTAAAAGAATAAATTTAATATTAATATTCCAACACTAGACAATTTTTTCTCTTCCTCACTATGTACCCTCAGACAAAGCTGGCCCTAGGCATAAGCAGTATAGGCAAATTGCCTAGGGTGACATAAGAGCAGAGGGAACAGCACTTTTCACAAATCACCTTTTAACTATGATGAATGGAGTACAGAATCTTTGTCTCTCTCCCCAGCCCAGCAGTGTCTGATCAGATCATGCTGACAGACGCTGCTGGGAAGAGGAGAGACTGTGCTCCCTGTATTGCTCATTTGCTCTGTTGTCAGTCAAGTGAGTGAGAGTAGCAGCCTCGAGGAGCTGCCAGAAGAGAAAGTGAATAAAGAGAGGATCAGCTCGAGTAGTGAAGGCAGCACATTAAACAGTAGAGTACTGTAGAAGAAAGTAAATATTCTGCTTTATTATTTATATGTTTACTACACTTCGTTGTTTCACAGCAATATCAGAGAGGTGTGACCAATGGAAGTTTAGGTTGTGCTTCAAAACATCTTTCATGCAGCAGATTCTGGCATCAGTATGCTCCCTATTTCGGTTAGAAGGCTGATGATAATACAGGGTTGCTGACTCTCCCGGAATGTCTGTGACATTCCCAAATTTCTGGCAATTCTCTCACTATCCCAGGAGTTATCAAATCTCCAGGGAACTGGGCTGAGGCAGTAATTTCATGTAAATCACTGCCTCAGCCCTGAGTGATCGTATGATGAGTGGGGCTGGGAAACATCAATAACACAAATTACACCTTATGCCCAGCCCCCACGCTGCATGCTTTTTGTTTCTCCTGGGAGGGACAAATCAAAAGTCAGCAATCCAGTTATAATAGCAGAGTTCCTTCAAGTAGGACAAACTAATATCAAAGTAGTAGTCACAAAATTAGGCTGCCTCACACTCAGAGAAGGCTGCTGTGTGTGGCTAAGATGCTATATACATCAAGAAGCGTGGTCCACTCCCAGAGTTCTCTACATTTATTCAGGTGAACATTAAAATTTGCCTAAATGGGGCACAAGTGAGTTGGGGATCAAAGATAACTCCTTACGTTTTTTTTACCTTCAGGTGTGTTTCCATTATACAAGTGAGAACTGGATTGTTTTAAAATGATAGATTTAGTAACTTTGGGCCAGACTCAGCTTTTCACTCTCATGACTTCACTCAAGGGCAAAACCATGTTGCAGGGGAGGTAAATTTAATTAGTTGCAATCAGCATAACAGGTGACAGCTGATGTTTCCAGCCCAAGTGTAATAACAGTGTAACAGTAACGCTGGTCAGTATCTGTGTGCAACATGCAACAATAAAGTATTCTCCCTGCATGCA
>JABWIB010000496.1:48793-87950 GCA_016617825.1 Platyplectrum ornatum
CATAAAGTGTAACATGTCAGATTTGTAAAATAGGGCTGTGTCATGAAGGACCAAATAGGCTGCGTCACGAAGGGGTTAAAAAAAATAACAGAACAGTGTATAATGCAAACACTTGTACAGAGCATATTTGTTGTGTGTAGTCATATACACCAATTAAAACACTTAGAGCTAAATTTAGTAATCTGTGGGAAAGAAAATGAAGACCCAATGGAGATCTAATAATTTCCTCTATATTATAATGCATAAAAATACCAGTCATCACCAATGGTTGTTTGCACAATCTTTGCTTACCTTTTCTCTTGTCTTGTTTGTTAAATAAAGTACATGTGTTTCTTAGATGATAATTATAAACATGTTTTCTATGGGTTGTTCTTATAAAAACGACATAATTTAAAAGCCCAAGGATAATTCAAATGAATCACAAATATTAGCACAACAGGAGTATATATTGAGCATATGCAATTGTTTGAAATCATTTAAAGGCATAAGATTACTATTGTCCATAATTATTTATTATTCTTATTAATATACATTACATACTTTATAACCTTTACTGTTATGTCCAGGGTAGAAAG
This sequence comes from Platyplectrum ornatum, assembly GCA_016617825.1. Classification (NCBI taxonomy): domain Eukaryota; kingdom Metazoa; phylum Chordata; class Amphibia; order Anura; family Limnodynastidae; genus Platyplectrum; species Platyplectrum ornatum. The sequence goes on from JABWIB010000496.1 coordinate 49,369, forward strand.
TTTACATGCAAGGCTGTTCCAATTACCCAATATCCTATGAAATAGCCTAGTAAAATCTGTGTCCTTTTTTGGAGTGAAGCCCAGTTTCGAAGTAGACGGAGGACTGGATTTAAGGCAGTATTCCCTTTCTGAAGACCCCAGATCCATGGCTCACTCTTCTGTACTATATGAGAGCAAAACCAAAACAGTACAGGACAGGAAGACAATAGAAACCTGGTGAGAACCTGTATGGGAAAAAAGAGATTAGGAGAATAATAGAATACACCCTCTGTAAGTATATACTAAAATGGCTATTAGGCATATCTCCTGTAGCAGATATATTCTCTTTTTAAGATAGTGGTAATACTAACATTGAAAGACTCATAACTGATCTAAATGAACTGCATTTTTCTTAAACTTAGTTTTACTTGAATATGGATTACCTGTTCATTCAGTGTTAGCAAGATAACTTCATTATATTTGATTAGAATTATACTGTTTAAGGAACTTCATAGCTTACAGAAGCATTATTTGTGTTATTCTTGGTACCAAACACCTAAAATATGGCTGAAACTGTCAAATAACTTATCCATTATTTAGATTTGCATTTCTATTATAATAATATTTCATATTACACCAAATATATGTACAACATATTTTACCTGCACATGCATACACAGGATTCCAAATCCTGTTAAAGCTGCAAGATGAGCCACATAGATAAAGACCCGATGTCCATAGTATCCATTTGAGTGCTTCGTCTGTACCTCCCTCAGACCCAGACTTGTGCATAACTCTACATTTGAAAATACATATTCCATGATTGCACAGATGCCCAAAAATATAACCGGAGCAGCCAGCAGGAAGTTTGGCACTTGACGCAGTTGTAAATAGTGAAATAGCCCAACATTCCAATATTCACTCTGAATTTGGGAATACGCCAGGGGAAGGCGAAATGAGCACCAGATAGGAAACGGTTCTCTGCGTACACGGTAGCCCTTCTCAACTGCCAATTGTAAAAGTTCCTGAGGTATTTGATATTCACCATGGGAAGTCAGGCAAAAGCTGGCATAACAGTAACACTGAAAGAGTACAAATGGAAGAATCACCAGCACAATTCCACATAGTTTCCTTATCAACTTTCCACAAACATTTTTCCTCTGCAAAACTGTCTTCAGTGCAGAATGCAGCAGGAAGCCTGCATTAACTAGCCCATTGGAACGTGCAGCAGTTGCGAATGAGAAAAAGACACAACCAGCAATGGCTCCAGTCTTCTGCAGCTGCCACATTCCAGTGAAGGTAGCTAGGGCAAACAGGCTCTCAGAGTAAGTAGCAGTCATAAAAATGGAAGCTGGACTCATACAAAAGAGGAGTGCAGCAAGGAATGAGGATCGTCGGCATTGCAATGATACACATCCAAGAAGGTACAAAGAAACTGCTGCCAGCGTACAGCAGAAACAGTTTAGAAGGGCAGAGGAAAGCAGCAATCTACTCCGCAGTGTCAACACTCCTGCCAGTGGCAGAAATGGCCCATGTGCTAGACCTGCAATAATAAGTGGTAGTAAGGGGAAGAAAGCCATGTTATGCTCATATACATATCCATGTTCAGCGATAAAGAGGAAATGCTCTGCATCCCACCGTCCTAATCCCCCCAATAACAGCTCTACTGCACGGTCTCCGAGAGCACTGGGCAAGGGTCTTGGTGGAGAGAAGGCATCCGCTGTATGATCTGGTATCAACAGATTAAAAACAACCTAAGAGGAAAACAGAAAAACAAATACACAAAGCATTAACTTCATGATCCCGTATGCCAGACATTTCTGACTCTCCTGATTCTTCTCACCTGCATTAGAAGCGTTACACCTCGACACCACAAAGAAAAGCGTATTATCTCCTGCAGAAATGGGTCATGACTCTTCCACATTTCACAAATAATTCTGAGGCAAATCCAAACACACAATCTGGTTGCTACAAGACAACAATATCATAATATCTTTCAACATTTTAATTACCACATACATATTGTATATATATATATATATATATATATATATATATATATATATATATATATCTGAAAATCAATGTCCATGCAGTTACTCCGCAATACATATTTAAAATGTACTGTATGTATTAAGAAAAATAAACATAGAATATACTTTTCAAAACAATATATTTCCATAACTTGCATATATATTTTTATAACTGTATAATTAGGAGAGACACAAACAGATTGTATTAGATCAGTAAAAATACATGTAAAACTATATATTAACTAAAGCAGCAGTAACTAGGCCATGCGGGTCAATTCCTGGAATAGTTCATTTAGTTGTCTCTAGCAGGAGGCAGGAGCAATGGTCTACCACACATCCAGTTAAAATTAATATATCGTTATCAATAAAAATAGGTTTGCAGTAATATACACCTAGAATAAAAGCAGTATTAGGATAAATTACTTATGGTTTATAGTAGTATTTTCACAGTTCCATTATTTACCATATTACAATATTCTCTTACTGCAACATATCTGTAGTGCTGCCAGTTAATGTTACCATTTGAAAGAGTTAAGTAAAATCTAATAAAGCATAAGGTGAACACATAGATACTTGTGTATACATAATTGCATAGAATATCCCATCTACTCTGACCAATGCTGTATTTAAAACTATAATGACTTTAATGGAGTCTCAATGTTGTTTGAGAATCAGTATTCCCTTATATTTATTCCAAGCACGTTTAACCTGTTCTATTGTGTTCTAATTCTTCTGCACATTTACTCTACCACTAGCCCTACTAGTTTATATGCAGGGCTGCCATCAGGGGGGTGGGGGGGGGCCGGTGCCATGACCCAGGTGTGCAGCAGAGGTGTCGCTGCATGCCTGGATTCACTTAGATGCAGGTAATGGCAATTTTGGCAGTCCAGAGCCCAGATATTACTGATGGTATAAGCATGTCCTGATGTTCCCCTTCTCTGTTCCAAACTGTACATACATTCAGTCTTTGTTTTTTGTTTATATAATGCTTTTTGTATTTTGCATCCTAAGCACAGGATTTTGCATTTTTTTGGCATTAAACTGCAGATGCCACACTCTTGACCAAGATAATCCATCATTGTTTTAACCAATGGTCGAAGTAGAAATTTAGAACTGGCGTTATGGAAACGCTGAATATAATGGAAGTATTTCAATTACATCAGCGGGTTTTAACCCCTCCTGGTTTGTCTACCGTGTCATGTATTCATATCATCTGCAAAAGACCCTGGATATATATATATATATATATATATATATATATATATATATATATATATATATATATATATATATATATATATAGTATAGATCCCTGGGGAACTCCATCCCCTGAAGGGATTCCATTTACTATCCTGTAACTATGCAGCTATCTCTGATTCCAATTCCAAAACCTCCTGCGATGAAGCACAGTGCCAGAACCTTTACTAAAACCCAAATAAGCTCTACAGACCCCCCTTTATAATGTAGTGGCCCAGTCACATAGTTCAGTACTTACACTACTATAATACAGGAGCAGTAGACGGCAGATTAGGCCTAAACCGTGGTTTCCCCTTATAGTAAAGTCATTTAGGCCCAACTTGTAGTCACTATGGTGAATGTATGTTTAGTCTGCAGGGAGGATAGGAGGTGCCCAGACACAGAACTTACTCCAGAGACTAAGGTTACACCATGATGCATTGCTTTCATGTGCTGCATACAGTATTGCAGGTGAGGNGTCTTAGTCCAGCTTCTTCTGTGAAACTAGTATGAGTCTTTGTGTTAATCGGGTTGATTTGACCTTTATGTAGGCTTTTTCAATGCAGTTACTATGTATTCAGGTTATAGGTGCTTCTAATAGAGATCACATTGCAAACCAGAGAGGCTAAACCGGTTTTACTACATAACTAGTGAAGCCGCGCGCTATTCCCGCAGGTGGCCAAAAGAGGGCGCTCCAACAACACACATAACCCGCCAGGCGAATATCGCATTATCTCCCGCTGCAATATGCAGCTGAATCCTGGTTTATCACACGCAGTGCTTATGGCGCTTCCGTCTCTATGCCATTCGCATCGCATTTTATCCAGTGCCATGTACGTCGCTAATCTCTAACCATCTAACTCACCTTCCAGACAGAACTTCCTGATGCGTCACTTCCACCCGCGAAACAGTTCCTTCCGGTAAATCTGGTACATTACCAAGGGCATAAAACGGCTGGCCGCCCGCCTTACCGCGACAGACAGTCATAGAGGGCTCGCCTCTCATCAGTGCCGGCTTTAGGAATGTGTTGTATATCAATAAAGCGAGAATTGTCCTCATCAGTCTCCGTACAACACGGTACCGGTCATTACTGTCTCCCCCCTCCCCCCTTTACATGTGATGGCGCTCGGCATCTACACTATAGTGAACGCATAGCGCGGAAGCTCCGGCACATGACGGCCTGTGCTGCAGTGTTATAGCTACATGGTGCATGTATAAGCGCCACAGTACTGGAGGAGAGTGACATACATGTTACATGGCTGTACTGCTGCTGGCTCAAGCCTCTCTCTATCTGTATATTCACAGAAATGGAGAAACCACCATGAAGGCACCAATGCCCATGACTAAGCCTATAATAAAGTAATAGCGTCGAACACAACTCATTATTGCAATATGGACATGGATTTCAATAGTGTGAATAGAGATGCATGGGTAAAACGCAGCAGCCATCATGTATATTACGTAGTATAAAATGTAATGGAACATATGCAGTATAGATGTGATGGCCATAATCACAGGCAGCTGTCTATTGTAAGAAGCGCTGTTACAGATGTATGTGTAGTCTCCCATAGAGTACATAGTAACCAGATTGGAGCTGCAGCCATCTGCATCCAGTACTTGTGTTAACACTTTATGGTATAGGGCGCAGGCTCTTGCTAGTTCTCTGAAAAAACTACATACTGCAGCTATATCTGCTCATCAAACCATAGGCACCATATATAGAGGACACCTTCACGTTTTACTAATGGCTACAAACCAAATACGTTTCAGCAGATATAGGACACTGTTGGGTGAAGTGCATAAAACACATGTGATGGTATTGGTTAATAGACAATGAACATGCAGCCAGAGAAAGCCAGTAGTAAATAGCCTCAGATATGGAAAGGATGGATTATACCTTCCAGAGGCATTGTACAGTGTTTATTGTATGAGCCAGGGACATGACAATTGTATGTTTTCTTCCCCCCCCAATAGCCATGCAGTCTTCATGTTATTTAAGATATAGTAGATTCAACATACAAGACAAATCTCTTCTCCAGTCTTTATATGTAATGACAACTGCTTATGACTTCTTTCTAGATGCCAAATGTTGACCATATTGATAACTGTTGCTGTACATTTCTATAACACACTGTCCAATTGCATTTCAAAAGAAAAAAAAAAAGCTTATAAGACATTACATAGGGACGACATTGCTCTGTAGGTTACTGTATGACAGGACTCAGAATAGCACTTTACACTTAATGTACATTATCTAGATGTATGAACACTGCTTGAATTGCAGTGCATTAATTCAATATTAGTAACAAGTGAACATTTTACTAGTATTATATGCTTCTGTAAGTGTTGTATATTTATCGTTTGTATTGAAATTATGAAATTGTTCAAAGTCCTTTAATAAATCACTATCTGACCCTCCATACTGAATGTGTGACTGCACCAAAGCAGAGAAAACTTTACAAACATGCACAATACTCAGCATTGCTTTGATGAGAGTTAACCCCAAAAGATAAACAAATGAGTTGAATTCATCAGCTTAATAAAAGTCTGATAACCCCCTATGGCCCAAATAGGCTAGCCAGAACATTCTCATTTAGACACAGTCTTTGACTTAAATATCAGTGCATTTCTACAAATGTCCTGGACAAAAAACAAAACCCCACCTGCCCGCACACATTTAAACTGGATTATTTGAAGAGAAGGCTTTTTAGGAATGGTACGAAAAAAAAAAAACCCCAAAAAAAATGAGTGTTAAAGAAACATAAGCAGATGGTGTTCACTATACCGCTATTATAGCATCATGGTTATAAGCGCAATGCCAATTTATTACACCCATAAGAAAGGTATCCACAACTCTGTTAACAAGATTTAATGTACATTTATTCTTAACACGGGAACATAGAGTATAAAGATTTTATACTGAATAAATGATATATTCATTAAGCAAAAATAAAAATAAAACAAAAAGGAATCGGCTGAAATTTACATTTTTTTCAGAGCTACAAATATGCAGAAATCGCTGGAAAAAAAGTCAAATTGTTTCTGGAACTGAAACTAAATATGTGTGGTATAGCAAACTACCTCTATTGATCTTAAATGTACAAAATAAATAAAAAAAAATTATTAGCGATTGCTTTACAGTGATTTTGCAAAAAAAAAAAAAACAAACAAAAACAAACTCACACCTTGATTGGAGATGGAAAAAAATGACAGGGTTGCTGGATATACAAAGGGTGAAAGGGAGGTAAAGTGATGGGGAGCCTGCTGCTCTGTGGGTCAAACCATCTGTAAGAGGTTTCTCCTTTGGGAGACTAGAGTGTTGGGGTAAGTAACCATGACCCCAATTTTCTGTAGATTTAAGAAGAGCTTGTTGTTAGGGTGGTGAAGGGAAAGTGAGGGGAAAGTTGAGGGGGGATACAAGAGGTGTGTCTTTAATGTACATCATCATATATATACAGACATCGCAGCTTGCAACCTACAAGCTAAAAGGTTAAAACCAGTTATAAGAGGCGATCTCCGATTATTACAATCTAAGTTTAAAGAGGTAAGGGTGTTGCTTCACATGAAACTTTGGGGGAAAAGCGACTTCTTTGTGTCTCTCTCTCCTCCAGAAACTAAAAGCGACCATTGTCACTCTCCATTTAAAAACCTACAACTGGAGTCTCTGAGGTTGTGGGGGTTTTCCAGCTCCAAGTGGATTCTGCGGGGTTTCTCAGCACAGTTAAAAAGTATTGTCTTTAAGGATTTTTTTTGTAATTTTTTTTATTTTTTTAGGTTTTCTTCTGTTTAAAAGGTTTAGGGCACACAAATTCTAGACTAAAGTTTGTAAGGTGAGGAGTAGGGCACATTATTTTGGGGAATAGGAGGGATTCCTTCTCCTTCCTTTGTTCAGAAGTCTTTATCTCCTTAGAATATGAAGCCCATCCCTTGGCTGCTGTAGGGTCTATTAAACAGTAGAGCTAGGGGAAGGGGAGTGTAGATACAGTGGAACCCCTTCCCCTTTAAAAAGGAACAAAAACAAAAAAGTTTCACTGAAATACAGTAGCTTTGGTTAACACCAAAAGAGAGGAAGAGAATGGGTGGGTCCACAAGGGTGGCCTGGTCTCCTCTCTGGGGCGGACAGTGGATTGAGACGTAGTTTTTGCATAAATAAAAAGGAGAGGAGGGGAAAAAAAAGGGGGGCATGGAATCAACAGTCAGGGGGATTCCACTGAATGGTCATGGGAGGAGAAAACTATTCTGGGAGGATGTTCACTGCAACCGTCATGACTGGCCAATCAAAAAGAGAACATCACAGATGACCTGTGACACTGAGCAGTTCATTAGTGGAGACACAGAGATGTCAAGCAGACGGGCCTCATACAGCGTGAATTCTGAATGATTCTCCTCAACTTTTGCCAAAGCCAGCAGGGCTCGTGAGGCTCGTCGCATCATGTCCGTACTGGTGGGCTCAAACGGAGCTGAGGGTCCATGTAAATGGGCAGCTTGACTTTGTTGAAACTGGGTGGCTGCCAGACTATCTTCAAGAAAACCTAGAAGGTTGCCAATGCTGCCTTTCTGAAGGGCAATAGCCCTTGCTGCTAAGCTATCACCCTGTGCCAAATTTGCTAGAAGTACCACCGCCATTTCCCTGCACACATGGTTTTTTCTGTCACTTAGGAACCTCACCAGTGTCCCATACAGCTTCTCAAGACGACTGAAAGGTGGTGTGGCTAATATTAGGTCCACATTGCTATCTTGAATGCTTAATTTGCTTAGAGCTTCCAAGACCAGTCTCTGGGGTGAAAGCACTGCATTGGGACCCAAAGTTAGAAATGGGTCCTGAGCCTCCGCCGATGGACACACCGCCCAGTGTAGCAGACCATCAAGAATGGGCAGACATATGCTCTCGGGGTAAGGGGAGAGGTCCAACTGACCAGAGATGTTGGCAAGAGTGACCAGTGTGTTCTCACGCAACATTTCCAAACAGTCCCACCACCACTCAGCCTTGTTGCAACTAACTCCTTGGTCTCTGTCCTCCTCTTTTTCATATGTAAGTGGGGCCTGTTTTCTTTCTGGGTGCTTGTGGTGGAGTAGCACAAGTTTCCCAAGGAGCAGCAACAATCCTGGGTGCTTTGACATTTCCAAGTCATTTCCAGGCACAAATGACAAACTGCGCAAAATGTTTGATATGCACACACAACGACGGGAGAGCGCATCTTGCCAATCTTCCAGTGTGCACAGTGGGGTTTCATCTTTGCTGCGTGGTTCATCCTCAAGAATTTTAAGACCATGTCTCTTGCGTGGCGGGGGACTGCTGCCTAATTGAAACTCATCTTCTGGGATCTCTCCACTTTCCGGTGGCAAAGAACTAGATCGGGAGCACAGGACATCATCAATGGTGGCAGCCGTGTCCTCTACACCAGGGACTTGCAGCTCCCGCGACCTACGTTTTAGTTGGGGACGTTTGCGCATGGGGGTCTCAGGCCGCCTTTCAAAGTGAGTCTGGATGTGCTCAGTTGTGTCACCCCCTCCTATTCGCCAGTGTAAGAGGCCACTATCAAATTCTTGCCGACGTCCCAACTGGTGAGAGCAGTCCAAAACAAAGGCATCTTCCCTTGGTACAACTTTTATAGGGAGTTTGTCAAACTTGCTGGTATGTCGCTGGGAATCCTCACTAGCAGTACAGGGAGCAGAGTAGGCTTTTCTTTCCTCTTCGCCTTCACTCTCACTTTGTGGATCCCCATCTGTCATTGATTGATAGTCCTCCCCATCACTGCACTCTGAATCACCTAAAACTGGGCTGTGAGAATTTATGGAAGGGTTTAGAAGGGTCTTTTGTGCCAGCTCTCCAACTTCATACTCGCGAAGAATCCCAAATATTTCAATCAGACAGCGTCTGAAATATTCTACCAGCAGCTCTAGTAACCCTGGAAGCTGTATGGGAGAGAATAAAAAAGCCATTAGACCATTGAAAAGATCAATTTATAAAAATAATTTCACATTTATTTTTTATTTACCTGACTGAGATTAAAAGTCATTATGCTGTTGTCATCATAGAGAAGTATGTTAATGGTGTCCAGTGCCCAAGTACTTTCAGCAAGGAGGCCAGATTTCAGAGACATCATAACACGCCAAGCCTCAGGTGTACCTTTGAGAAAAATATAAAATAATTACATATAATTTCAGTATAAAAAAAAATAACCCTAAATATGCAAACACCCTTCAATGAATAGACATCTCTAACATAGCTATCCTTATTTTAGTAGTGCAAGACATTTAACGGATGCCTCATCGTATGACATAAGGTTACTGGCCTGTCGAGACTTGACATACAGCACATTATTTCTACTACAGAGAAGAAATTAGAGAACTGATATGACAAGCCTGCTAATTTTTACTCATATGACCGTCACTTAGGACCAACCAGATTGTGTTATTTAGTGGAAAAACTAACTTTCATTTCTATTTTCATCAAAACTTTTTGAATTAATTCAAAAGCTAAAATCTGTACAAATTAGCAGCCTGAAACATTTTTTTACAGCAACATACCAATTTCTTTTGCAGTCAGTCTCCTCCTTGGCTTCAGTATAGGCTGTGTGGCTTCCACAGAACCTGGAGGAAAAGTGATATCTCTGCGGATAAGTGGTGGCTGGGGCGGGGTGGGCACAATGTGTGAGGCAGGCACAGGCGGCCCAGCTTTCTGCATCTTCAGGAAGGACTTGCTGGGTGAGGTGTGGGAATCCAGAGGCCGAGAGGCGGCTGGACTAGCTACCTGAGGCAGATGGTTAGGCATGCTCGGGGATGTCTGGTACCCTGACTGTGGTGGAGCTCGTGTCAGAGGAGGGCCAGGAGCAGGCACATAAGGAGGCTGCTGCCGATTGACATGAGCTTGCCACGGACCCTCATGGCTGAGTCGTTGGTCTGAATGCAGCATATCTTCTCGTGGTGCTCCTGAATGATAACTAGGTCCTTGGGTATTGGCAGGAGGTGGACCAGGTCTGCCCTGATAACTGTATCCCATTTCATTTCGACCTTGCCACATGGCTCCAGGTTGGGATCCTTCTGTAGACCCTCCCATCCCACTTGGCGGAAGAGGTGGTTGAGAGTTGTTTCCAGGGGCAGAAGACACCCGTTCGCGTCCAAACTGGAAAGGAAATTGGTTCTGCCCAGCAGGCGTCTGTCTACGCTCCCCAGCGCCTTGAGAATAGCCGCTTCCATACTGACCATAAGGGTCTTGAGTCTGCTGTGAACTAGGTGCTGGAGAGGGCTGTCCAGGAGGAGGTACACCCGACACCGGTGTCTGCTGTTGCTGAGGTTGTGGCTGTTGTTGACCTTGCCCACTCTGCCCTCCAGCATACGGAGCATTGTACATTTCACTCTCAAGGCGTTTAGAAGATGGGCCATAACTACCATCCATGGGTCGCTTATAGTTCTTAAAAAAAATAAATAAAATACATGACAGGTTTACTAATATAGGACACAAATGGCTTAAAGGAATTATTACAAAAATATATAATGAACAGCTTACCTGTTGATACATTGGATTTTGTTGCGCTGGATAAGGGCTACCTGATGTGCCTTGTGTGGGGTACTGGTTACTGTAAGAGTCATGTCTATAGGGTGGAGGTATTGGTACAAAGTTATTTTTTTGGGACAATAACTTAAGACCAAACCATACATTTAGCACCAAAAAGAGAATTCTTAAACAGCATTGTCACATAAGTACTTACCTCTGTTGTGGATAGCGCCCAGGAGAGTACATGCCACTGTCTGTGTTGGAAGGCATCATATTTGGCTGTGTCCCTCCACTTCCAATACCTCCTTCTGGACCAAGGCCAGGTTCTGGCCTTAAATAAAAAAAAAAAAAAAGTGTAATGTATAGGGCAATAAAAAAGGGCATACAATAAAGTCTCCAATATAACTACATACCTCACTCTGTCATAACCGCTGTAAGGATAATGCTGACGCTGTGGCATATTTGGCATAGCAGGGCCTGAAGCCCGACTATAAGGATCTCCCATTGCTCCACTGGGTCCCTGACCAGGGGACATGAAAGGGTCTGCTCCTTAAAGAGGAAAGGGGAAGGAGCGGAGAAAGAAGTCCAGTTATTACAAAGGTCATTAAGCGTCATTCACTGAAGTATAAAATATGTATAAGGTCTANACATTAACCAGACTTCAGTACCTACCTTTCCTCATTCCCCCATAGGGATCCTTGTTTGTCTCATAAGACATCCTACCCATCATATCCGTTTGATATCCAGGATTGGGGGTCATGGAGTTTCGTTTCTGATAGGAAGGATCTGAACCATCATATGCATCTTGTAAACCAACAGAATTATTCCTAAAATAAAAAAAATATATATATTACCTTACTGCCCATTTATTAAAATCAAAGCCACAATTAAGCACATCTCAGAGAAGAAATGGTTCATGGGGTGTGGTTAAACAGTAATCATACCCTGTAACTTAAAGTTTAAGTATTTACTGATTTCACAGAACACATACAACCACTGAAACAAAGCAAAATCAGACACACACTTTACTAAACACCATGATAAAGGCACTTTAGGGGTAAATAGATTTTCCAACCAACTGAAGTTGGTTGAAGACCAATTTGATGTTTTTGTGACATTGAAATTACATACATACCACACATACACTTGCAATTTATACCNGTGTTTTGAGAGCAGCGTTGCCTTTTTAAAGCTAATTCATGGTTAGGATTGTAAGCTCACCTCATGCCTGGCATGGGGGGCATCTGGCTGTGTGGGGTGGAAGCTGGAGTCGGAGGCTTTAGATCCCCTCCCTCTGCCATTGAGCTGCTTGTTGACTGAGGAGTCTGTGGTCCCTGCATGGAACCCGAGCCAGCTAGAGANAAAATCAAAAATAAATTTATAGTTCAGTGTACACTGGTAGACTCATCATATTTATCTATCTCAGTTTACCCTACCAGGTGAGGGTGGTTGGATCTTTGCCTGTTTCTTTGCTTCTGCAGAGGCAAATATATCTGGTGGTGGATCCTCTCCTCTTTCAATTTTGCACTCAAANGCATACAGACATTGTATATACTGCTTCTTTAGTGAGCTAGCAGCACTACTTGATGTTCCCACATTTAAATTTGTGGCAAGTTCTCTCCATTTCTTGTTTTTATTAACCTGAAAAAAAATTTGTAACAAAAATAAAATATGATACTTTTCAATGAAATGCAACAAACAAACAAAAACAGTGGGGTTTCTTGGGGTTGGGAATGACTAACCTGTGTAAGACCCCCAATATCCTTGACAGACATATACAAACGATACAAATCAAGAGGTTTCCTGCCCACTGCTGGCAGGTTGGTCATGCCCATTGCTTTTTCTTCTGTAAAAGACAAGTAACGATCCACCCACATCTTCCTCTCTGGTTCCCCACCTAATTCATACAGTTTTGTGATCTTTTCATTTGTAGTAGTTGAGGAGCTGGATTTCTGTTGAAAGCAGAAAGATTGTTTTTGGTTTTTTTTTTTTTATGAAAAAACTGAAAGAACAAAGGTACATTAACTGAAATGGTAGTGCGAGGGGGAAAAAGCATTTCCACTGATAATGGGATAAGGATTCTTGGAACTTCCTCTATCTTGGAAGCATACTATACTTTTAGGAACTATACAAAATAAAGCTATATGTGGAACCTATAGTTATCACGTAATTAAGTGCATACAACTCCTCCCCCCTCAAAACTTTTATTGAAAATACCTTTGATTTGGTCTCTGCTTTAGGTGTCCCATCTGCTTTATTGTTCATTTTAGGAGTCGGTGTCAATTTAACATCAGAGAGTCCCATAAGTTCAGGGCTACCAGCCATGCCTGGAAAACAAGAAGGTAATTAGCATAGAGACATACACCCGTTGTGAGCCACTTTTGAGAAGCAAATGCTCACCTGAGTTGTTGGACATATTACCTCCCATATAAGGAGGTCCTTGTGTATTCATCATTGCTGCCATGCTGTTCATTCCTTGCCCATATGGAGGCCCAGAACCCATCATGCCACCTTGGTTCATATTAGGGTATCCTGGAGACCTGCATATAAACATAAGTAACCTTTACAGATCTTTCTGAAGCACCCCAGAAAGACAACAACTAAACTAANGAAATTAACAATAGCAGAACAATTATAGAATTATTTGCATATCCAAGCAATTTCTTTCCAAAGGTGTACACATGAAAAATGTATGTATTCATGTTTTACTTATAAACCAAAATTGTAGACCTTTTACCTGTTTTGTATGGAATTAGCAGCGCCATGCATGCCAGTGGCCTCTTGTGCTTTACGATTCATACCAGCTGGAGGTGGGCACATTCCAGTTCCAACTTGTGGAGGCATGCTTCCCATATTTGGGCCATAAGGACGACTGCCCATTGTAGAGTGGCCCATACGTCCTCCATACTGTGGCATTCCTCCCTGCCCATGAAGCTGCCCACCTGCAACAAGTGGGGCCATGCCACCCCCTGAATATCCTGCATTAGGCATGGTGTTATAATTTGGCTGTCTAGGGTACCCACCTATGTTGAAGAGACAAAAAAAATAAATAAAAAAAAAACTCATGAAAAATGTTGTTTAGTTGTTGCTCTCAGTGGCTTTGGCATCAATTTTAAGATGATAAAAATTATAAAATTATATTTTATTTAATCACCTGGTTAAGGCGTTTAAAAAAAAAATCATGACTTTATGTACACACCTTGGGGACCATACTGTCCTCCCTGAGGTCCATAGCCCCCCATTGAGTTCTGCTGATAGGGTCCCATGCCACCATGCATCTGCCCCCCTGATGACTGTCGTGGGGAAAGTGCTGGACCAGGCTGTGGTGATCCATACTGAGGTATCTGGGCATTTCTCTGCATGTATCCTGAAGGAGGGAATCATCAATATTTTCTCCATGTTCTCATACAACATAAAAAAAAAATTAATAAAAAGGTAAAACACTCACCTCTCTCCTGTCCTAGGCCACCCTGGTTCATACTAGGGTGAATCAAACCATCTGACTGCCCACTAGGAGGGCGTGGTGGCATCTGTGTTCCTAAAAACAAAAAACCTTTTTTACAATTTAGGCTCACTAAATCACCCACTAGAACTCTGTATACTATAACAAGACTTGTTTTTACCCCAATTTAATTAGGCAAGGAGATTATTAAACAATTCAATGTGCACAATGTGGTGTTAAAATTACACACCTAAACAAGCAACCATTATATGTCTATCAATACTCAATGTCATGTACTCACACAGCCTTCTCATTCCCGTTCTCAAACATTAATATTCCTTGAGTTTTCTTTCAGTCCTATAGCAGCAATATATTTACTCTCTTCTCTTGACCTATCAGCTATATGGAGGTATGTCTGGGAGCCCTGGTTGCTGGTGGCACTTTGTTACCGCAAGGATAATACAGCATTAACACTATTGTGTAAGTATTGCTTACATTTTGTNAAACCCTGTATTTTGAAATATAGCTACAATTTTAAAAAGACAATTCAGAGTATGAGCAAATAATTGCTAAGGCACNTTGAAAGCCATAATCAACTCCACAGGTTATAGGACTGAACTCATTTAAATTTGAATGAATATGATATGTATAAAAAATACCTGGAACAGATGTTGGAGAGAGAGGTCCAGAACGAGATGGTGCCACACTGGCTGGTGATCCTACAGGAGAAGGCGAAGGCCCCCTGATTCCAGGCAGGTGGGGTGATGTATGAGGAGAGAAAGGAGACTGGGCTGGGTTGCTTTGCTCTCCCTGACTGCTAGAGATTCCAGAAGTGCTGACACCTGGACTCAAAGCACCCTCAGCACCCATTGGGAGGTCATCAATAGAACCAGAAAGATCCTGAGCCAAAAGCGACCAAAAATTCATTAAGTGAANACTTTACATGAACAGGTAAAGTTTGCATGATTGGAAAAAAAAACAAAAAACACTTAACTCACCGGAAGGCTAGAGGGCCGAGGCTGCATCCCCAGGCTAAGTTCATCCTGTCCTTTGCTGGAACCCAATGAGGGTGTAGAGGAGGCCTGGGATGTAAAGGAATCCTGAGAGAGCTCCTACCAAATCACAATAGAAAATGATTAAGTAAATAAATAAAAGCTTAAACATTTTGAGTATTCTTGCAAAACCAAACATTAGAACTTACCTGTGGTGGTGGGAAGCGTTGCTGAGAGTAGGTACTCCCCTGCTGTGTCCCCGATGAAGAATAGGATGAACCTTGTTGTGAAGTGGGGTACTGTGGAGCTTGTTGGGTGTAGGGTGACTGGCTTTGTGAACTGGTGGGTGGGCCCTGTTGCTGCTGTGCATAAGGAGAAGGAGAGGGTGACTGCTGCTGTTGGGGGAAGGTGGGTTGTACAGGCTGGCTAGGAGGAGGCTGGGAAGATGAAGGCTGTTGTTGAGTGTAAGACTGAGGAGCTGGCTGTTGCTGAGAATATGGCGTCTGTGGTGGGGTTGTTTGCTGCTGTGGTGGATGGAGACTCTGCTGGTTGTAGTATGGAGACTGGCTCTGTTGGGAATAAGACCCAGGGCCCTGTTGCGCATATGAAGTGATCTAGAAAGGAGAAACAAAAACCTCTTAATATTTTTCAAGCATTTCACCACAAGCCAAACATTTTCAAATATCAGGTAATTCATATATTCTACAGACATTATGTGTGTATGTTACGCAATTTGTAAATCCAACTCTTAAGCTGTATGCCATTAATATGGGCCACAAGATTTAAATGTTCATACAATGTATGTGAACATTAGGNCCCATCATGTACCTAATTAAGACANATTTAGATAGAGTTAAAGAGNAAAGGCTTAATTGGCCTGAACAAACATCTTCTAGGTTTTTTGTTATTTTTTTAAACCTTTAAGAGAGACATAATACCTGTTGTCCATACTGCATACTCATTGCCCCTTGAGGTCGACCCTGCATGCTTATTGGGTATCTCTGAGGAGTCTGTGAAGTATAAGGCTGCACGGGGTACCCAGAATGTCCTTGCTGAGGTCCTTGCTGCTGGCTGTATGGATTACTTGAGCCATATGGTTGGGGTCTCATTTTCCCCATTTGATCCATGGGACTAGCAGGCTGGGGGGAGTAAAATAAAAAAAAGTTTTACGACTATGCAATGTTTATAGCTTGACAAAAATAAAGCATAATGATCCCTGTAAATCATAGGTTTTTAATTTTTGCTTGTGAAAGCATTCTGCTATTCTCATTTTACCCCCATGCTTTCTAAGAAACCAATGTGAGGTAATCAACCTAATTGCTGCAGTATAGCCATGCTACATGTTGTGGGAGGCTTATGTAGGCACTGTAGGAGGGCAACTACACGCATGGACCGTGTTCCCACAGTAATTAACCTGATTACCACCTCTGGGACTACTCTGATGAAGACTGGCAGTAACAGCTATTTATAACTGGAAGGGCATACAGCCGAAGTGTAACAGGTCCCAGCTGTACACCCATCTGAAGTGCAGCCAAAAGCCGGCTGTCTGGTGTTGAGAGCTGGCAGGCAATGAATGACAGGATCTGTGCTTCAGGGACATGAGGTAGGAGGGGGCCCTATTACTAAACTGTAAAAATTTGCCCTTATGAACTAGCCACACCTAAAAAATAAAAGGAGGGAGCAAAAAACACTGGCCTTGACAGTAAAACACATGGCTAATTTGCATTACTGCTATGTTTGAGTGCATAAGAGAAAAAAAATTTAAGACAATAAACAACTGTAGTTTAACAACCTAGATTAACAGAAAACCATCCATTTACATTATACCAATGACAACACATTACTTAAATACATGCCAGTACTACCTTTTTCACACTGTACTACCTTTTGGGAGCCAAATCAAGATCATAATTATTTCCAACTAAACGTCACATGTCACTTTGTTGGATTAAAGGGAATGTGTGACAATTTAGATGTTTAAACATGCAATCCCCTAAGGTTGGCATAATTGACCTGCAGCTAACCATTTGGAGGACAGCACCAGTCGGACACCATAACATACACCCAACAAAAACCAAAATACCGAGAGAACCGATATGTAGGTGCAACCACATAGTCCCAATGTTGACATGCCCTAAACCCGTTAAAGAAGTGCTGCAGTCAGAAACATGGCCTGCTGCAACCAACACCGTGCAGTAGACCAGCAGGCACTAAATACATCAATGGGACAGCAATTCTAGGAGAGGAGCATTTGGGGGCTGTGGCGATTTGATGTGTGTAAGTGATATACACACACTGGTCAGAAGGGAGAATGCAGAGTGTGCACACAGAAGTAGAGAAGGTATTTTGTGTTGTGGAAAGTAATGAAAAGTCAGTGTGTGTGAAAGGGGTAGAGAATGTATTATAACAAGTAAGAGTCTTTGATACTTGTCAAAGAAGAAGAATTCAGATAGAGGATAACATGGCAGGTCTGATGCACTAGGAGACATTCCAGTCTCTCGCGTGCACTGGAGCAAAGTGTCCAAAACCTGCTACCATGTCAACCTCTAGCCGAAGTCTCCCCCCCCACCTTTTCATAGCAAGGAAGGCAAGACATGGCACAGAAGTGTGACGCATTCAAGTGAGGACTAGTATACATGGTAGGGTATTGGTTTTAAGTGGTAACACATATTGGGGCCGATTCAATCCCGTGCGAAGACGGGAAAAAACGCGAAGTGCGCTTTTTCCCGTCTATTACGGGAGTGAAATCTCGCGGAGATTTGTTCGCACCTCTATGAGGTGCGAACGAAAAAACGCGAGATTTTCTGCCTTACGCTATTTGCGTAAGGCAGAAAATCTTCGCGCCTTAAGGATTGAATCGGCCCCATTGTGCCAATTGTGTTTTTTTTGTATGGCTGAATATGTGAAATTGGACAAAATGCATGGCATGTGATTTCTCCTTTCACTATATGGAGAAAAAGAAAAATATAACCATTTAACTGCAAGTAATCTTTCTGTCTTATGTATGAGATATGGGTACTGAATGAACGNAGATTATAGTAAAATCAGTTTGTTCGACAAAATTTGGTATTTCAACTAAGGCCGAAACAAGTAAAAAAANAAAATAAAATTGGCAGCACTGCCTGATCAAGGAGTAAATTGTCATTGATTGGAGTCTGGTGCAATATTTTATTCTGTTTGTTTTAGCTTCTAGTATAAGGGGTTGTGCCTGGAGTAAATCAGTGCATGTAAAATCTGGACATGAAAATCACAGGTAGACTCCAATATGGCCAGAACCACCACAGTGGACCAGGCATTGTCTATGTTCAGCAGTCACAAGTATTCATGATTAGGGTTATATCAGTGACACGCGTTCATAAAAAGCCAACCATTGCAACGGAGACACAGAAGACTATACTCTATTGGAATGAAGAAGGAGCCACTTTGGAAGTGTATACAACCAACCCCTACATTTATAGAACAGCTCCTAAATTGTAAAATTGTGGGGGTGGGGGATGACAGGGTCTATACAAAATAAAATATATTAACATGTTGGTTAACTTCCTTTTAAATGCAGACAAGAGGAGCCTATACCATAGAAAAAGCAAAGGGTGAAAAAGCCCCAGGTTCAGTGACACCAAAACAAGAGAGACGAGCAGGAAGACCATGGTCCACTTTCAACGCTCAATATTAAGTACACTGTCCACCTTTGTGTATTAGGGATTATATAGGACTATACTATACAAACTTAAACCAACAGAACAATGCGACTTAACAGATTGCATTTCCTATATAGTATAGTCAATTCTAAAGTATAGGTTTGGCTTGTGTGAAAACAGATATGTTCTTTATGTGATTAAGATTATGAAGACATGCATCACCATAAAAATATCGCAAAAAGAGAAAAAAAAATTATCCTTAGCAAAGGCCTCTACAAATACCGGTCGCCAAGTAGACTAGAAAATGTGACCTGACAACTAGAATAGTTGCAAGGGAAAAACCACAAGAGGTCACTCTGTGGTCCCCTACGCCCTCGCTGAAACCAAAGGCCTAGCCATGATGCTGACTCTCCCTGTAGTATCAACAGCCAAGGGGGAGGGGAGTAGGATAAGACCACCCTCTGATGAAACACTGAAACTGGAGCTTGGCATGTTCCACTGATGGAAAAGTCTGAAGACCTCTTTTGGTANGTAAGAGTGGGGCTGATTCAGCCCTGCGTCTCTACCAGGCGCAGATCGGCTTTGAATAGCATGGAGTCGGGCTAATTACAAGTGCAGCCTGCACCATGTCTGGACATGGTACAGGCTAAAGGTGGCCATTCACGGGCCGAATTTCATCCAAAGCTCAAAAAAAAAATAAAAAATAAAACAAAAAACACCAACAGCGACCAAATGCAGGGAAACCTAAACACACGACATCGGTGATCAAAGGATCACCGATGTTCGTTTATTTAAAAAAAAATACCTGTAAAAAAAAAAAAAAAAAAAAAGGAAATTAAATTAAAATACACTCACCCTTCTGATGTCTTCGCTGGGTGTCACGTATATACAGCATCCTCTCCGTGCAAGACGGAGACGCTGCACCACACAGAGAAGGTGCTGCCCAGTGAAGACATCAGAAAGGTGAGTGTATTTAAATTTTTTTTTACAGGTAAGTATTTATTAATTCAAATGTGTATGTTTTTTTTTTTTACTTATTATTGTATACACTAGCAGAGGCTCCAGAGACAGCATCCGGAACCTATGCGATTTTTACATTAGCGCAGGGATGCGGGGCATACGTCATGCCTCTCTCACTGTGCTGTATTCAGGATTTCAGAATCTGAATTTTGCTTACCTGGTGGTTGCCAAAAACTCTGAATCAAGTCCAGTATTAGTATGTATGTATATAGGTATGTATGTATAGGAGTAAGCCTGTTTATGCATGTTTATACACAATTATCTTGAAGAAAAAAAAAAAAGTATATATTTTCCAACTGAACCAGCACTCATCCACCAATTATTGGTGTTCAACTTGGTTCAGGTACCAATATGTCACACTATAAAGAAACTCAGGAGGCTTATTTTGCAGAGAAAGTTTAAACTTACACGTGTTAGGATTGGATTGACGCTATTGACGCTGATGAGAATCCCTGGAATGGCTATTGAAAAGAGTCAATTCCTGAGCATGTAATACCACTTTTTCCACTGACAAAAGAAAACCCTGGTTTATGCACATAGACCCAGGTTTAGTTTGGTGGAAAAGGGTCCCAGGAAATTAAGCCCGGATAAAGTGACCCAGGTTTTCACCTCGGACTAATGCAGGGTTTTTATCCGGGTCGCTGTAGTGGAAAAGGGGTTTCCCTTAAAACATAGTAGGTAACAATACTCTACTCCATTCAGTGGAAATGGTGTCAACCCATGTTCACCTTGTAGTGGAAAATGTGTCTTTTTGACCTGGGAAAAAATACAGGGTACAAATCCAGGTCTGAACCTGAGTTCCTGGTGGAAAAGAGGTATGGAGACAGAAAAACCTTATTTATTGATACACCTGTCACCAAGCAATTTAAATCATTTAAAAGTAAAATATTCAAGAACAACGCTTGCTTAGAAAGATGTTTCTGGTAAATCTGGATATAAAGTAGAATGTAAAAACAGCAGCAGTGTCTAAAGATCTGAATCTGGCCTTTACACACCAAACTGTTGCATCAAGTAGTACGATTGGCATCTGAATTTCACACAGTCTGACTGAAACATGTCTTGTCTTTATCCACATCTTTTGTCGTCAACAGAAAATACTCTGCAGCATGCAAACAGCTTAGCTACTTTTTAATTTCCCGATCTGTTGCGTGTTTTGTTATACCGCTTATTTAAAATCAAAAACTTCTTTGAATTATTTTTTGGAATCATAAAATGAAGTCATTTAAATAGAAATCTGATTCAAATAAAAAATAAGTTGTTTTTAAAAATAAGATTCTATTTTTATGCAGCCCCGTCTGTCACACACGCACACAGGGCTTATACGGTCACCCCTCTCATTGATTCCTTGCTTGAGGTGCTTCTCATAGTGGTGTAGAATATATGTAGAAATAAATTAAAGCATTTAACAAAAGGATATGCTCTAGTCTCAAACGGTCCAATTTTCAAATATACGTCAAGTCCAATCTTGTTCAACACAACTGGCTATGACAAAAATGAAGTTGTTACGGTCAGCTAATAAATATATTTAAGAAAAAGTGCAAATAGAACTTCCTTTAAATCCCCAATTACCATAATTACAAGTGTACACATCAGATTGTCAGTTTGGGAACCAATGCATGCTGCTTGCACAAGTCCCCTAAAGAGCAACTTGTGTATTACATGCGTGGATATTGTATATTCCATGCAGAAACATGCAGCACTGGGGATAACCATGTGAGCAGCAGTAATAGTAAACACAGATCTGCCAATCAATGTCTTGAAGTTAGGTAAAGTTCTGGGCATGCAAATGTCCAGGACTTCATACAATGTAAGGTTGTTAGAGGAGAATTCACTTCTCTTGTCTGCTCGTAACCACACNATGCCAGAATCTGATTTATCTAAAATTAATTAGATTAAGGGTAACCTGACCCGAACTTTAGATTTTCCTCTCATTTGTGAGAGTTTGAATTGGATTTTTTTTGCTTCTGTATTATGCACACATCCAAGCTTTCCAATTAGAATGCATTCTGCCCTATGTAGACATAGATGAAAGGACGACTGACAGATTTGTAAGTGGATGAGACTTCATACATTTTATTACAGTACAGATGGCCTGATAAATAGAATCAGTTCCTACTAGGGAAAGGTCCCAATATCTGTGCAATTCACCTATACTGAGGTGACAGATAACCCTTTCAGACATTGACAGGCTAACTGACCTGTCTCTGCAATGATTGCCTAGGACTCCTTTCAAACTTGAATCGTAAGACAGTAGTGTTTTGCCAGTCCAAATCCAGGCCAAAGTACTCTATGCCCATTACTAGCTAGGGCAGCAGTAATAAAGGAATGAAAGATCTGTTTTTATTACTGCTGTGCTAGCCAATAATATAGAGTCAAAATAACTCGGCCCAGGAGATGGGGGTAAAAATCTGATAAATAAAATACCCACACAAAGACAAAAAGCAAAAACTGCCCATACTACATTGTTTTTTGGAGTGATCAAGCAGACCTAAGTAATTGGATAATCAGACCAATAACCACACAAGTATATGGCCAGCTTACGCACACCAATGATATGTACTAGTTGCTACCTTCCATTAAAACAAAAACAGAAGCTAAAAGCATNGCTGCTAGATTTCCTTGAAGTGTTAGGGGTAGTAAGGGGAGTAATAGCCTAAATAAGCAGATCCTGCAAACCTGTGATTTCAGATCCATATGCAGCAGATAATCGCACACTTAACCAGTTCAGGTACAATCCAATTCAGAAGATTATTCATTATCAATAATCCATAATAACACATCCATCTAGACCAGGTTAGGTTTTATTTGTTTTTAACAACATTTTGTCATGTATGTAATAAAAAAAAAATTAAACACACACACACACACACTACATATATAAAAATTATTCATATAAATGTGCCCTAGTAGACACCACTCCACTAACATGTCACTAACATGTTCATTGTAATGTCAGACTCCAAGAATTTCACACTTACCTTTTATGACTTGTACATCAAGACTTTAAACATATCAATACCATACCAAGTGAGGCCACTTTCAAATTGATGTTATACATTAGCATGATGGCCACAATATAGCCCTCAGTTGTTATTGTGCCCATCTGAGACCTGGAGCTAGATTTATTAAACAGCTGGAATTTAGATGTTGCCCATAGCAACCAATTAGAGAATACTAGATTATTGTATTGGTGCAGATTATACTCTTCATGAATACCTGTTAGTAATACCTAAATATATCTAGTCCTCTCTAATGCAATGTATGTATACACAAAGTGTGTTCACTTTGGTAGTTGCTCCTGTATCAATGATTTAGGGAGAGGAGAAACAACCAAATAAACATGTCGGCCCTAAACAGGATACTTATACTAGGCATTTGCTTATTTCCACATTGTTTATCTAACCAGTTAACAGCACTACCACTCATCCAAACAGCAGAATTGTTTATGTGCTAAATACTTAAAAATCCAATAACTACGTAGAAAGTGACGGCAGATAAGAGCCACATGGCCCATCCAGTCTGCCCAATTGTGTATTTAAAACTAAACTGGCATTTTCTTCTCAGAATACCCTTACATTTATCCCCATCATTTGTATACTGTTCTGCTGTATTAGCCTCCTCCATTTCTGATGGGAGGCTATTCTGCATATTATTATTTCACAGAAAGGGTTGTTGATAACTAGCTGTATTCAGTTTAGTATCATCTTGTCTGTTACAACTTTACCACAACATATAGGCAAAGCTGTAATTTGCCATTGTATAGCCAGAGAACTATGCAAACACAATATGGTATTTTGTTACCTAAATAGGTAGAAAAACTGAACATTTAGGCCCTTAAAAAATCTATGTATAGAAAACATGCAGGTCAATGGAGAGTCTTTAAATGATGTAACATACAAGTTATTCCTAAAGTAACATCTGGAATTTTCAGATGACTAGTCACCTTAGAATAAAATTTACATATAATCAAGGTAGCACCATGAGTAAATAGTACCACAGTTCAATCTATAGTATTGATGTCACTGAATATTATATCTATATCTTAACACCATAACATTTTAACCCTGAACAAAATATTGAATTAAAGAGCTTGTCCTTGGATGCAGTAACTTCATAAACTGAATAAAGAATTGTAAAAACATACATAAAATGCACTCTTATTGACNTAAGGGGAGTAATAGCCTAAATAAGCAGATCCTGCAAACCTGTGATTTCAGATCCATATGCAGCAGATAATCGCACACTTAACCAGTTCAGGTACAATCCAATTCAGAAGATTATTCATTATCAATAATCCATAATAACACATCCATCTAGACCAGGTTAGGTTTTATTTGTTTTTAACAACATTTTGTCATGTATGTAATAAAAAAAAAATTAAACACACACACACACACACTACATATATAAAAATTATTCATATAAATGTGCCCTAGTAGACACCACTCCACTAACATGTCACTAACATGTTCATTGTAATGTCAGACTCCAAGAATTTCACACTTACCTTTTATGACTTGTACATCAAGACTTTAAACATATCAATACCATACCAAGTGAGGCCACTTTCAAATTGATGTTATACATTAGCATGATGGCCACAATATAGCCCTCAGTTGTTATTGTGCCCATCTGAGACCTGGAGCTAGATTTATTAAACAGCTGGAATTTAGATGTTGCCCATAGCAACCAATTAGAGAATACTAGATTATTGTATTGGTGCAGATTATACTCTTCATGAATACCTGTTAGTAATACCTAAATATATCTAGTCCTCTCTAATGCAATGTATGTATACACAAAGTGTGTTCACTTTGGTAGTTGCTCCTGTATCAATGATTTAGGGAGAGGAGAAACAACCAAATAAACATGTCGGCCCTAAACAGGATACTTATACTAGGCATTTGCTTATTTCCACATTGTTTATCTAACCAGTTAACAGCACTACCACTCATCCAAACAGCAGAATTGTTTATGTGCTAAATACTTAAAAATCCAATAACTACGTAGAAAGTGACGGCAGATAAGAGCCACATGGCCCATCCAGTCTGCCCAATTGTGTATTTAAAACTAAACTGGCATTTTCTTCTCAGAATACCCTTACATTTATCCCCATCATTTGTATACTGTTCTGCTGTATTAGCCTCCTCCATTTCTGATGGGAGGCTATTCTGCATATTATTATTTCACAGAAAGGGTTGTTGATAACTAGCTGTATTCAGTTTAGTATCATCTTGTCTGTTACAACTTTACCACAACATATAGGCAAAGCTGTAATTTGCCATTGTATAGCCAGAGAACTATGCAAACACAATATGGTATTTTGTTACCTAAATAGGTAGAAAAACTGAACATTTAGGCCCTTAAAAAATCTATGTATAGAAAACATGCAGGTCAATGGAGAGTCTTTAAATGATGTAACATACAAGTTATTCCTAAAGTAACATCTGGAATTTTCAGATGACTAGTCACCTTAGAATAAAATTTACATATAATCAAGGTAGCACCATGAGTAAATAGTACCACAGTTCAATCTATAGTATTGATGTCACTGAATATTATATCTATATCTTAACACCATAACATTTTAACCCTGAACAAAATATTGAATTAAAGAGCTTGTCCTTGGATGCAGTAACTTCATAAACTGAATAAAGAATTGTAAAAACATACATAAAATGCACTCTTATTGACAAATACTATTATTATTATTGTTATTAATAATACCCCCACCCCCCTGATAAACACAATTCAAAAATACTGTACTGGTGGAGAAAAAGCTCCACAATCAAATAAAAACAAGGTATACAAAAAAAGTTTAGAAGAACCAAAGCTGCACTATGGATTAAAATTACTTACACTACCCCCCCCCCCCCAGAAAGGGGAGGCAGGTATACTGCAGCCATGTATAGGAGGTACACAAAGCCAGACTTATGCACGTCCCAACTGCAAGTAATATATTTACATCAAAGCTANGGGGGAAATGACCTTTTACAGTTCAATTGCACTGCAACAAAAGCACCCAATACTGCATTCACTGCTACGGTTATATAGGTAGTGCCCATGCATCATACACAATGAGATGTACTAAATGTTACTGGCTGGGCAATAAGTAACCTTCAAGCTTGTGACATTCACTTGTCAACAGGGCATGTTGTCCTATTCTATGGGCACCTCTATCTCCTGAGCCACATAAAGGGGCCTGATGCAGTGTGGATGCAATCCATCCCCTCATTGTCTGTACAATACACGACCCTCGCCAGCACTGCTCCCCCACTATATAACCTTCCTATTCCCAACTTCTCCCCTTTTTCTCCCAGGACCCCACACTGCCCCATTCATACAAAGGCCAATCGTCTATTATCCTGCCCCAGGCTCCCCATCCTAATAGGAGAGGGCCAGGGAAATGTCCCGCTCACACACGGGGCTCGCATGCTAATATCAGCCGTACACAAGAAATGGCTTCCCCGCGCATTGCCNCACACCCTGGCCCGCTCTCCCTGCATTACCTGCGATGTTCTGGGCATCCCTTGCCCGCTGCTGCCAGGACTCCCGGGCGGGTGCACCCCTCTCTGACTTGCGGCCCAGCCGGAGGCATAGCCTTCTGATCCTTTGTGCTGCTCTGAGTAGTCTCCCCCCGGGTAGGCCGGGAACCCCCGCCCTGGACTAGGCGCTGTCAGCAGCTGATTCAGAGTCGGGGTGGCAGCTGCTGGCTGTGCGGGTCCGAATCGAGGCGGAGGAGGATAGGCCGGGGCCGGAGGCTTGCCTGTGGAAGCAGTCGGGCGAGGCGGGGGGTATCCTGGCTGATAGGCCCGATTCGGGTAGGCCGGATAAGAGTTATAGGCCTCGTTGGGAGGCTGGTAATCCAGACCAGGGCCAGGCTGGAAGACTGGCCGGTTATAGGAGGAAAAACCGAATCCTCCAGGCGGGTGCGAAGAGGCGGAGGAGGCCGCAGGCGCATCACCTGGTTCCTGAAGCGAAGAGGTCGGTGCCGCTCGAGTCCCATTCGCTGCCTCAGGCGGGTCAGAGTCTGTAGAGGTCTGGGCCGGAACCTCGGGTTGGGGTTCGACCGAAGAGGGAGGGGGATCCCCGGGGCTCTTCTTCAATTCGGGACCGGCGGCGGGCGGGGTTCCCCCAAGACTGGGGCCGGAGGCCGGTGCCACTTGTGCCGCCATGGAGCGCTGTGAGGAGCGTGGGGACGGAGGTGGCCTCCCCCCCCGGGTGTCGGGCTGGGTTCGGGCAGGAGGGGAGGGGGAGCCGATTAGTCGGACACGAGGCGGTAGAGAGGAGGAGGAGAGGCCATTTTACCGAGAGAGGAGGAGGAGAGACAGGCCGCAAAGCGCGGAGCTGGGAGTCCCGGACTGGGGGAGGATGAGGCCGCAAGACCCGGCTAGTGGAGCACGAGGAGGGAGTCGGGCTAGCAGCTTCCTGCACAAGGATCACACTCAGAAAAACTCGGACTGGAATCCCGGGCGGGATGGAAACCCAAGCCACCGGATCACTTAGTGTNGGGGTAGAAGTTGCAAGTCCCGGAACTGGAATTCAAATACAAACTGGAACAGGATCTCTGACCGGGCACCAGGTAAAAAAAAAAAATCCAGGNGAGTGGATTGCGACCCGGATTTGGATGGCTGTCACACAAGCAAATCAAAAGCAAAACCCGTGAAGTGGACTACAGGACAGGACCTGGATGATACCTTCATGTTCTGGGCACAAAAGAGCACGGCCCTGAAGCAATCACATAGGATTGGAGACTGCAAGACCCGGAGATGGGTCGCTGTCTCACAGGGTTTGGCAAAAACGGAGAAAATGGGAGCTGGGCTTACAGGCTGGAGCGGTTTCAAATGGGCTCGTATAGTTGTGTAAAACACGGCGCTGGACTTCAGGCGCTATGACACCGCTCTCATTGGCTTATCAAAGCCCGGAAACTGGAGTCAGCACAGGTGCTGGGACACAATGAAAAGGGCGCAAGGGCCGGCGCTGGATCACGAAGAATGAACCCTTCTTCTCCTATAGGCTTATAAACAAGGTAAGATAATGCCGGGCAGTAAGACCTGGACATGGAGGCGAGACCGGGAGTTATCCAATTGTCTGTAATATACTGACAGGCATGACGAATGCGGGCAATAAGACCCGGGGTGGAGCGCGGGAATACAGAGGGAAAAAGTGTCACGTGACGTCGTTAGGCGTCTAAAACGTGGCTACGTCACGAGGTGTGTGCTGTGCTCTGAAACTCATTGTGTTGTCAAGTAGCGTGCAGGTCACACGGGGCTGAATGTGATTCCATGTTGGCGGGCGTGTTCATGTCACGTTGTGGACCGTCTTGCCCATCCCCCCCCCCAGCACAATGTCTATTTTAGCTAATAAATCATTTAACCTCTACCCACAACTTATACACCGCGCTGTAGTAGTGCTGGACGTGCACGGGCATAAGAATACTAGCGCCATGTTTGTGCTGCCCGTCGACCTAGAAAAACTGTACAGGAGCAGCACAAAGGGCTCGGAGTGCCGGGCTGGGGGAGGGGCTCAGTGCTCCACGGATCCTCATTCTTAATCACACTGACTGGCCGGACTGGCCCACAATGCATCGGGGCTGATCTGGGCTGCACCCAAAACCCGGAGAGGAATAAAGAAAGGAGTATGCAGGGGCGGTTATATGGGTCTCCAGACAAAGGAGGGAGGAGGCAACTGCACCAGCAGAAGAGTTGGGAAACACACGAGTGGACATAGCCTGCTCACATGTCTTTGCTTACATATGTATCGTGCTCTATGTACACACTGGCGTGCAGTGTCTGGATGCCGTACAACACACTCGTATTGCTGCCATTGGAAATGGCTGTTCATAGACGATTGTAAACAATAAAGAGCGTCTGTATATCACAAAATAATAAGAATAAAACACGCACCAGTATGAGAAAGACATTTTTATTTCTTTTACAGATTGGAGCCGTGTTTATCATACTGACCAGACCAGTGAAGAGAACAATAACCTTCTACTGGCCTGTCCTTCTGCTGCATTATCCACATAACATGAATATCCTATCATATAATAATCTTATTATTATTTTTATTATCAAGGTCTTTTCTGCTTGTCCTGGATCTTTATTCTGCATGTGACTTATGTCTTGTACAAATTAAATTACATTTCCTAGGCCTTCCGGACATATTGCTGAACCCAGCATTACACTAACAGAATGTTTTCTGATTACTAGGACTGGAAGTGGCCTCTTTAGTATTGTGATGCATGCACAAGCAAGACCGTATAAAATCAGCATTTTGGATCCAGCACAGGTACAGCAAGAGCTGGTCTCAGTCCATATTTCATCACAGCATAAATCCGTACACATGAGGGGTATTCATGATACGGCCATTGCAGTAAAGGTCGGGATCTCTTATCCCCTTTTATTTATCCTGGAACTATCTCCACTTCTTTACTTTCTTCCTTCATTTCATTGCTTTCTGCTTCAGCTTTACCTGTACTTATTTTACACTGTTCTTGTACTCCATTTACTCTACTCACTTTATACCCAATGTTCTGGCACCTTATAAATAAGGTTATTAATAATAATAATATTCATTGTCTACTAGGTTTTCTAATAATTTTATGTGTTTTTCTTAGGCTAGAGTCACTGTGACATTTTCTTTTCTACTTTAGTGGCTCTGAAGTTCAGATTTTCCTGCCGCTTACATGTATTTGGATCACATGCATAGATAGTATCCAGACGTAACAGGAATTACACAGATGGATGCTCCTTATAATCACAGTGTACTGTATAGACATACCCTTTCTGAATACTGATTGGAAATTGCAAAACCATAACCATTTTATGGTCACTCGGATTAGATCAGTTAAGGTAGGCCCTAGTTTTCATGTGGTAAGAAGGGTGGTCTGCAAAGCAACTACATGGATTACACAATCTTTTCAGATAGCCAATCGTTTAACAATCAAATGTGAGGATCCTGCTTTCACTGGCTTCCTGACTACATGAATAAACAAACAAAAAAGTATATTTTAAATGTGGAGACCTGTGAGGAGAGAGGTGGTAAGGAAAAAGAAAGTATTCTCAGAGTTAGAGATAGGAGTAAAACTACTATAGGACAACACATAGTATATTGAGACTGGGAGAAAGATAAAAACTAGTAAGATCTGTTGGTTTGTCCTTTGTACATTTGCAATGTCTGTTTGCTTTGTTGCAAATTATGTCTGTTAACATTGCATTAAAATTAAAATAAAGAATAAAAAAAAAAATAGTAAGATCATCTATAACAATAGTTGGCTTAATGGAAGAATAGCCAGACATACTCCATATTTAAAAGAATAATATAAAAAAGCCTAAACAAGATTTTGCCTCAACATGGAGAAGTCACTTTGTCACCATTTGGCCTTCTTCTGTGTTTGCATGGTCCACCAGAAAGGTCACCTGATCATCCATACTTCAGTAGTACCATCGGTCTCCAGAGGTACTGCTCATTATCTGGGACTTTTTAAATTGTGCCCCAGGAATAGGAAATAGTTCTGCTAAGCACTCAGGACTGGGTTTATCTATATATGCTATTCATAGAGGTCAGTGTCCTGTGTAGAGTAGCTAAGTCAACAAAATATTCTTGTGTTTTCAGATTCAAACCCCAGAGTGTATTTTTGTTTGCTCATGGTCATGTTAATTGCAATTGTACATAGATTAAGTTTACTTTTCCTTTTGTAACATATCCTTTTATTTCTAAGTTGCCAATATCCAGTCTCCTATTCAAACTTTCAACCCCTGGCTGCAGTTCTTTNTCAGACTAACCTCCCTGCTGTTAGTTGACTCATGTATTTTCTAATCTGTTTAATTATCATGTGGATACTGTGTTTTACATACAGGTTAGAACCCCATAAATAGACACTCAGTATTGTTTCGTGGCTTATTTGGTATACACACTGACCAGTGTCCTCCAACAATGGCCAAAATGATAATGGCCAAAAATACAGTCATATTTTAAAGTCCATAAAAAGCTGAAATGTGGTGTAGAGAGGGCAGTCATTTCACCGCCATAGCTGGAGCAGTTTGTTGAGGAAGAGTGTTTCAAATTACCTGTGTACTGAAGTATTTTACAACATTTTTATCCGTACCATCTTCATTTGTTTTAGTGCTTATTTAGTACATGAAACAAGAATAAAAGCTTAAGTTCTGTTACATTTGAAATAAACAATGGTTGAGCAAAATATTGGTCTTTTTGTGTTTTGTGATTTGAGAATTCTTATTGACATTAGTATATGCAATATCCTGGAAAAGCGTGAACCCTCTAAGCCACTCTTATATTGTTAATAAAACAGTCACACTCTTTATCTGCACATATACATTTTACCAAGTTTCAACATGGTTCTAGAATCTCAATATGTAGATAGCAGGGTAAGATGGGGAGAAATACGTAAAGCATGTCTGCATGGTGGGAGGAGGTATTTAAGATATACTGGCAACAAACTAGGAAAATTATCGCTTACATCAGGTGGGAGCCAATAAACAAAAAATATATATTTTCAGAACACCAGACACTGATTAAAAAATTGTGGCTAGGGCCCGATTATCAATTGGAATTTCCAACAGATAATGGGGCGCTAGCATTTTATCGCCATTAAAAAAAGATCTTGTCCACACACTAGGGTGTTTTCACCCCAGTCAACGGTAATAGTGGATTCGGATTCATAATCTTGTGTGGTCATTTTAAGGCCTTGTCTATTTTTCATGGGGCCATTGTATAAGAGTTTATGTAGGGTCCTTAAGGCAGTAATCAATTGTATGCAAGGAGAGAGACCTCCTCTGACACACACACAAAAATATCTTAATATGGCAATTCCATACTGTACCTCCATCAGCTCTTAGATGTGGATCTGGTACCAGTTTAGCACTTAAGGTGGATTAAAGTACAGAGAACAGGATAAATACCAAAGTCTATCAGTAGCACAACCCAGTCTGAGGGTAGGCACAATTGTAATCTAACACTATGGCACTTGCTTTCTTATATAGGCTAAAACCCATTCCAAAAGGTGGGAAACTGACTCTGAGCCTGGTTATCCCATTGCATGTCATGACAGAGATGAAGATGCCTTAACCTGTGATTAAGGTTGTTTGTGATTCAGGCAGCGTGCAAGGAGCATCGCTGCTGGCTGATTAGTGTGTAGAAAATATTTTTTTATATTTATATTTGAAACGTTTTTATTGAAGTTTTGGCATACAAATGAGAAAGGAGAAAACATAGACGATGATACTGCAGGCATAAGGGGTCACAACGCAGTGTGGCCCATACATGTTAAATACTGGAACAGCAGGTAATGAGAAAGACAAATAAATGCCACATGTTTAATACAGGGTATATAAACAATGAGTAACTAGAAAAACAACAACATCAACAACAACCCCCCCCCTGCCCCTACCAAGCCCCAACACCCAAAATAAAATTGACAGTATACAAAAGTAAATCCCACAGTACAAAGACGTATAGACTATTGAGGAGAAGGAACCGCAAGCATAGTGCTAAAGACGTATAGACTATTGAGGAGAAGGAACCGCAAGCATAGTGCTAATTACAGGTGAGTAAACCAACAATTCCAAGTACCATCGAAGGCATGTTTAGCGTCCCGTCGCTCAGCCACGAAGCGTTCGTGGGCCAAAGTGCCATCCACCAAGCGAACCCAGTCCTGTAGAGAAAGGGCAGAAGAAGCCATCCATTTACATGCTAGGCAAACCATCGCTAGGAAACAGAGACCATAGACATAACATTGGGAAGCATGGTTCATTGTGTCACCCAGAGTCAACCCAAAAAAACAGTCCCCAGGAGAACCAGAAAAATCAGAGACTCCAGTATCGCGAACACATCCGATTACCGCAGACCAAAAGGTTTGTACTACCGGGCACTCCCACAGTAAATGCCAGAAGGTGCAATCCTGGATCTGTTTGATTGATTTTTATAAGTAGCCTTTTTACTTTTAGCTCCTGAGACAAACTAACAGATTCATTAGGACTACAGAGAGATCTAAGACCACTCTCAGCACCTTCTATTCATTACAAAGAACATACAGTCTGGTCTTTCCTAAGCCAACGACGGAGAGATTATCACATCAACCTTGTATACCAATTACCAATCTGTAAATGTTCCTATGGTCATATTTTATTGTATCATTTTCCTTTGCCAACTGTTTCCTCTGTGTGGAAAATGTTATGCTTGTATCCTAAATTCAAGGAAGTATTGCCTGTTGATGCCACAGCAAAGCCTATTATCACATTGACACGGCTGAAATGTATATACATATACTTGTTTGGAATATTGGTTATCTTAATCTTAGCGGCATACTGAAACCTTTATTGTGTCTGTCTGTTACATAGATTTCTCCTATATTGAAGTTTAGGAGCCCACTTGGTTCACTAGAGTGCTCACCTCCCTTCCTCCCACCCAAGAATGTCTGATCAGGACCAACCAGATTCAAATATGGTGCTTCAAATCATCTGAATTCTACCCTCCCTTAATGCATATGTGAGAAGCTCCTATCCAGAGACTCAGCTGTTAGAAGTCCGGTAATCATGGTTCTATCCCAAGTTTGATTTTATTTTTTAACATATATAAGTATCATTATAAAATATTGTATTCACTTTGTAAAATGGTTTATCAAGGTTATAAAGTACAAAATAACTTCTTCGTTGAACATACCATGATATAGTAAATAAATATTAACACTGCTGTCCTGTTGGTTGTAATATATTTTGTTGCTAAATAAAATATGGATTTGCCTTGTGTATGTACAGATTGCATGGATGAAGTAAATCCAGACAGCAGAAGAAATCCAGGCAGTGTTTGTGTATATTTAATGTTAAAATAATGTGTTTGCAATGCACAAGTAATTAGAGGGCAATGGAGAGTACACACTTAGTTTGTGTGTACCTACCTGCACCGTGATCAGTACACTTAAAAAGACATGCATCTTGTGTGCCCCAGCCCCCAAACACCACTGAAATGCCTTGTACCACCTTCTAAATGTAATTTGTTATAAGCCTACAGTTTATCTTGCTAGCATGCTTTTGCATACACTTTTACCTATGCACACATAACCTCACCAACTATTTGTAGACACGAAAACCCCCTGCGTATGCACATCTCTACATAAGGCCCAGAGAGAGAGGTTATGCATAATTCAGTCAGGAGTATTTCTTGGTTAGCGACAAATATACAACTGAGATCTAACAATAAGCAGGCAGAACAATGGTTAGGAACAATTATAATAATATTAGTTTTAAGAGTTGAGTGATGGTTTGAAAGTACACCTGCAATTCTTACTGCACCCAAAAATACAAATNAATTTTTTTTCCCTGGTGTTTAGCATGGTTTCGACCAGGATTGCCAACTTTTGCAAATAAATATCAGGGAAATTGTGACAGCACTATCAAGTCTCTAAATATAGATATGGAGAGCTTTGCTGCGCAGATGTGACACTAGCTGCTGACAGTCCACATAAAAATAGAGGTCCACCCCAAAAACGTAAATAAATAAAAATAATGTATGAGGACTTTGTCTGCGCTTGTGTGCTACTGTGGGGAATGTAATGGTGCAATAACACTACATAAACATCCTATGATGGTGAAATATGTAGCTCCATGTGTGGCAAAAACATGTGGAGAGAAGAAAATAAATTAAAATGTGACATTTAATCCATACTTCTTAAAAACATAAATACCATAAGTACAATATATAAAACATGTAAAATGCATATATATATATATATATATATATATAAATAAATAGGCAGTCTCGTACCCCGCAGAAAACCCAATGTAGAAGTGGACCAGTTGTTCATTGGGTTTTCTGCGGGGTACGAGACTGCCTATTTAAATATATATATATATATATATTTATATATATATATACACTGGAGAGAATAGGCTGCACTCGTGGAGACTTAATATCCGATAACCTTACTTTATTATTAAGTCAAAATGTCCATATCAAAGGCCAACGTTTCAGTGGCTAATAACACCACTTTTGTCAGGGCAGAGAAAAGACGAACAAAGTAGACAAAAGGGTAAAGCCACACCCCCTTTACCCTTTTGGTTAGGAAGGTGGCAACCCTATTCCTGAGTGGGATACCCAGGCAGGGCCGGCACGCCCATTAGGTGAAGTCAGGCTGTCGCCTAAGGTGGCAGCCAGGCGGGGGGGGGGGGGGGGGAAATAAATTATATTTTAAAAAAAAAGCGTTAATTCAATACCGGGAGGGCGGACGGGACCACTCCGCCGCCCCCTGCGGTGGTTTTGAAGCGACGTGACGTGAAATAAGTAAAGGCTGAAAACCTGCTACCCAAGACATATGGGCCTAAATTTACTAGGCAGGGAAATTGCAAGGAGATTTAGAGGTGGGATGTTGACCATAGTTACCAATCAGATTGTGAGCTGGAATCTCATTGATTGCTATGGTCAACTTTTAACTTTTCAATCTCCCTCAATCTAGTAAATTTAGGCCTTGGGGTCTAATCTAATTTTCCCCTTCTATTGAGGGGAAGGGGCTTAAAAATCTGGGTGTTGCCGGCCCTGGGTGCATGTGAATTTTAATGTTATTGCATGGTTGCCAACTTTTACAAATGAATATTAAGGGGATTGTGCTAGTACTATTAAGGTACTGCACCAAAAGGGTATGTCCAGTGAATAGCTCCACCATGGGTATGTCCAGCGGTACCAGGTAAACTATTTCTCAATTTTTATATTATTTATTGGGAAGTCTGTGAATAGGAGGATTACTGGACTCTTTATCATTATATAAATAAGACACACTTTTGAAATTCTCTCATATTAAAGATTCTTTACTTAAATCAGCATCAGGGAGTTATCTCAACACTTCAGGGCATCAGGGAGATCACCCACACTTCAGGGAGACTTCCTGATGTTCAGGGAGAGCAGGCAACTATGGTGTAACTTTCCACTTGATTTTTCACTCTGGATCTTGTGCAGTATTACCAAACACCATCAAAGCAATACAGACCCATTGGACCAGATCCAGAGTTAAGTAACTTGCGAACAAGTGGGCATAACCATGACCTAGACTTGGGCTAGGAAACTTCATCTCTCTACTGTTATGCAGTTTGCAACTAATGAACTTTAACTCCCCTGCAATTCAACATGTAAGTAATTAATTCATGTAATTAATTCAACATGTAAGTACATAAGGCTGGATCAAATCGACTGAAGACGGGTAAGAGACAATGCTTTGTTTTATGTAGCCCATGTGGATTAAGGAGGTTATGACTGCAATGGGAGTGGTTGGTTATCTGAACTCTCATGAAGAGGCAAAGTCAAGTGGGTATTCAAGGCACATCGAATGGTTGCAGGAGGAAGAAAATGCTGAAAGGCAGAATGGGTAAGTAACAGCCTGCCTTTGGGATTTGCATCTGTTAAATAGAATTGGGTCAAATCACTGGTGTTCAGGCAAGGCCTAATGTTATCACTTCCCATGTCTGTCAAATAGTTTCAAAAAAATCCAGATTTTTGCTTATTGACCTCATGGCTAAAAAAATAAAATTCAGGTCTTCCCTGAATTCTCAGATACCTGGGCCCCGTGGTTGAAATTCAAATCCTCATCGACTTTCACTACTGTGCTACATGAACGCACAAGCTCAGACCCCCTCACCCCCTCACTTCCCCAGTTTTGTCTTGTTATGTGGGTTCGTCCTTCCCATCATCTGCCTATATGTCAGTTTGTCCCTTTCTGGCACGTATTACTACTTGCCCAACATCTAACCAGTGGGACTGAACCTGGTTTGTATTAACTATAATTTTGTCTCATTGGGGCCGATTCAATCCCTTGCGAAGACGGGAAAAAACGCGAAAAAAAAAAAACCTCGCGTATTTTTGTACGCGGCTCTATGAGCCGCGAATGAAAAAACGCAAGTTTTCCTGCCTTACGCAAACAGCGTAAGGCAGAAGAAATTCACGCAAAGGGGATTGAATCGGCCCCATTGTTTTTGGCAAAAGTGGTTTCACCCTATAACAATTTTCATTGACTTACATATTTATTTTGTGCTGACTTGTCTTTATCTTGTATTCATATTAATAATCTAAATGAAGAATACAAAAAAATCCAGGTCTGAGGGGTTCAATATTAATATATCATTAATCTATTAAACATTGGATTAATGTTTCTCAACAAGTAATATGCCAGTTGTGCTGAATAATATATAAATATTCTGCTCATATATCTTACTTTGTATAAAATAATGACATCGTTTCTCAAATTTGTGTCCCATGATTGTTATAATTTAGAAAGACCCTTCTATTTCAAAGAATAGTATTAGGATCTCTTATTCCCATGCACTATATAGAGCAGAGGAGATGGATTGGGGCTAGGGCATTTTAGCATTGGCAGGCCTGTCACCATTTTTAGCAGTACATTGATACATAACTGTGTTTATATACAGAATTTACAGTGTATACATAGAAATCTGTCTCAATCACACATAATTCTGCATTAGAACAAGAGCATTAGGCATCTCCTAGAACCCAGAATCTCATAGAACCTTATGTGGCCCTTTCTGTCCTTTGTCTAATTTTAAATATACCTGCTGATGCTTGATAAAAAATACTAAATCCTTCAAATATTCATATTAATTTTAAGATAATTTCATTTTATTGTATATAATTCAAATATAACTGATTATTTTTATTTTTAGTCAACAAGCTTTCCATGTGTTAGTAAGGAGGTTTAGGCCTATATCTAATATTTTCCAATAAAAACAAACAAATCTGAATAGATGTCTTTACATTGAAGACATATGTCTATATATAAAATGTTATATAAGATGTGTACTTGATTTCTGATGGAGCAAATGAAAAGGACTCTTATCAATGTTCCTAATATAGACTTCTATTGAAATGCATGTGGTGATTTACTGCAATTTATAATAATTAGCTCTCTCATTATGCAACAATTTAGCATCATGAAAATAGTTTACCTCAATTTACAATTTCATTATAAGCACAGATATGCTTACACAGAACTTGTTTCAGTGCTGTGGACTAGTTTTTTATTTTAACATCATTTATTTGCGACTTGTTTTTCTTTATTCTACTGCCATCTAGTGTTTATTAAAAATCATGCGTTTCTATATGATTCCAAAATGTAATAATCTCATATGCTTATTTTCTCCTCGGGTATACTGAGAGGNTGTGTACTGATTATCTGGGCCCACGCTTGTGTTGAGGTTGTGGAGTGTAAACACTGTACTGACACCAGCTTTAAGTCCCTCTGACAGTGATTGTCTTCCTATGGAATTTAGGACGCTGGCCTAAATTCACTACTCGGGTAGTTTGCAGGGGAATTGAAAAGTGGGGAAGTTGCCCATAGCAACCAATCAGATTCTCCAGTATGTAAAATGAAACTGAGAGCTTGAATCTGATTGGTTGCTATGGGCAACTTCCCCACAATTCCCCTGCAAACTCCCCACTTGAATTTAGGCCGCTGTCTCTATTGTATATATATGTATATATGTATCTATGTCAGGGTTGCCTACTTTTGCAAATGGATTTCAGGGAGATTGTGACAAGCGCTGCACAAAAGGGGCGTAACTTGTGCCACCAAAGGGGTGTGTCCTGTGGATAGCTCCACCCATGGGTGTGTCTAGCTCTGCCATGAGGACTATTTCACAATAAAAATAGCTGCATCAGTATTTATTGTTTCTTAAATTGTCAGAAAATAATCACTTTCACTATTTATTGTGAATAGATGTAAAT